>NW_017547115.1:286311-337552 GCF_001854935.1 Bemisia tabaci
GGGGGGGGGGGGGGAGGAGGATCCGATTTTAGGCGTATTCTATAACCTCTTAATATTCGACTCGAATCTCTCTACGTAACTCGCAACTCTAAACATTGGTTCGATCGTTACAACTCTCACTAATGCGACTCACGAAACTAACTGCAGTGTGATAACCTTGACCAATCACAGTGCTTGATTCGATTCAAGCGCGCTTTTCAATTTATCAATCAGGCGGAGTCGGCCAAGCGGGGTGGTGGGAGGGGGAGGAAGAAGCTTCTGCATTGATTGATTAAGATCAAATCTGCCGACTAGGCTTTAAATGGCCACATGCAAGAGTCCATCTTCTCCTATCTCGCTCTCGCGTTCTTCGTAGCTTCCTTCCTCTTCTTCTTTTTACGTCATTCGTCACATTGCGTGGATCGGAAATTGCATTTTTCTCTAAATATCCAATTCAGGCGATTAAAATGGTTCACTTAGTCGAACATTTGCCAAGTGATTAGAGCGCGCGGTAGTACTGACGATTTCAAAATCAGATACCTATATCTTTGAGACATCGATTTTTAGCGCAAATAATCGAATACGTACCTAAATCGCATCAATTTTGGGCATGAAAAGTCGAATTGCATCGATATTATGGGGTCGGTTGTCAGGACCAGTGAAAATTCAAAATGGGCAAGCATAAAAGTCAAGCAATTTTTGTCAAATTTTGGTACTTTTTAAAACTAATGACGGTAAAGACTTAATGTTGGCTTTTCATCATTTCAATCCCGAAAGTCTAATAAATCTTTTTTGTCGCCAGATTATAAATCAGATCGACTCACTGAGGTTGACTTTTTCTCGAAAAATGCCTTCGGTAAAGCGAATCCTTGCTCAAACAATTTATGGTGAAAAATATCGATTTTCAGTCGCCAAAAGAAAATCCGGAAAGGAACCAAAAATGTGTTTTTTAAAAAAAAAACTTATTTGGCTCTTTTTGCAATTAGAAAAGGGAAACAAAGTTACATAAAATGTTGAGAAAAATAAAGATTTTTGCAGAAAATTTGACTTTTTTGGTCACAAATGTCTTAGGAAAAAGCTCCTGCAGTTTATTGATACTTATTCGTTCAAACAAAGTTTTCTCTTTGTGAGAAGGAAATTTTGAAGAAAATATAAGTCGAAAGTACAGTTTTCAATCCAATTCGTCGTAAATTTTCCTACAGCAAAAATTCAAAGCCAAGAAAAAACATTTGAGACCTGAGAACAGTCATTAGATTTTGTCCTCGACATTGAGTCTGATGGAAAATTTCGAAACTTTTTTCCCCGGTTCAAATTTGTAACCACTTGGGTCGTTTCTATTCAATTCGTCCCGTTTCGTAAACAAAAAAAATGAGTCCCCACAAAATGCAAACCATAAGAAAATGCTACAAATCATTACCTGGAGAGATTAGGCCTCAAGGTCACGGGCTGGTCCCCGTAGCTCCAACAGGTATCCTTGACCCATAAAAGACACGCGGAATCTAGACCATTAACATTTCTCGAGAAATATTCTCACTAGCACAGAACACTCACACAATCACACGATAAACACCGAACGCACGCAAAAACACAGTCGGCATAACGACATGGCTTTTCTCTTTACAATACCTTGAAAAACATCAACAAAATCTAAAAATCCTGAAGAAATCGCAACAGAATCCTCGAGGAAAGCACTATCCCCGGCCGAACTTCAAGGAAACTAGGACAAGTTGGGATTCAAATTAAGTTCAACGTTACGTTTCCCAGCAAATCGTTGGTCATACGCAAAAATTAAGTAAACACGGCGTTCACCCTCGACAAATCTTGAAAAATCCTGAAAAAATCTCGAAACATCTGGAATCTTGAAGAAATCTCCGAAGAATTTTTCAAAAAAAAAAAACGCACACACTGGCCACGGCTGAGATTTCAGGAGAGCGGGCGGTTGAAGTTTGACGCTACGTTTTCTCGCGAAATCGTCGGTCATACGCGAAAATACAGTCAACACAGTCGGAAATACTTCGCCGTAGAAAAATCTTGAAAAAATCTTGAATCCTGGAGAAATTTCCAAAAAAATTTTGAAAAAAAACCAACACTAGCCACGGCTGAACTTTCAAGGAAGCGGGGGCGGTTGAAGTTCGACGCTACGTTTTGTCGCGAAATCGTCGGAAAATTGCGAAAGCGAGCGGGCTTGGCGAGGCGGAAAAACGGGTGGAAAACGGGGAAAGAGAAAAAAACCGCCGGTAGTCCTTGCACGCGCGACGATGACGGCTGCGGCGCGGTTACATCATCGAAAGCTCGCCGCGGCGACCGGGAGAGAGCGCCACCGGTCAGTCGACCGCAGTCGCCACTAATTGCGCCTAATTGGATTCCGACGAGCGGGACTCTGTCGTGCCAAGGAAAAACGCCGTATGAACCCTCAGCCGTTGCCAAATTTCCTTTGACCAAACAACAATTCTTGGAAAAATTTGCAATTAATTTCCCTTTAACTTTTCAGAGAATTTTGTTCGCACTGCAATGTAAAATATCTGAAAATTTTAAGGAAAAATATTCGTAACTTTCTACGAAAATGAATATTTTCCGAGAGGAAATTTGGCAACATCCGAATGCTCATACGGCTCTTTTCCTTCACAGCAGAACTGCGATCGCCGTTGAGAGTTGGCAATCGAATTGACCGGTGGTTGATCTGAGGGTTTGGGTTCGAGTCCCGTTATACACTCGCTGAGAAGTGAACGCAGTGCGAGAGAAAACTCATGGGGATGAAATGAGCCGGATTTTTGAGGTCGAAAATGATGTAGCAGTTTTAGTAGTATCATGTCACGCGGTTCTCCCGTCAAAATAGAAAAAAGCAATACTGCCGTGCTAAGGAAGAACGCCGCATGAGCCTTCAGACGTTGCCAAATCTGCTTTGATAAACTACGGATTTTCTGGGGAACTTGCTAATATTTTCTTTCCAATTTTTTATATATTTTTATTCTCAATTTTATCTAAAATCTCTGAAAATTACAAGGAGACATGCTCATAGCTACTCTCAAAAATAAATAGTTAATCGCGAGAGACTTGGCAACATTCGAATGTTCGCACGGCGTCTTGCCGAAGTATGGCAGAATACTTAAAGGCATGGCGAAAAAAAATAGATGGAAATCGCATCGTGGGAATTTGTGAATTCCGTGACGTAAGTAGGAGTAGGTGCAATACGGCGTCGTTATTCCCAGCAAAATCTGAGATTCGAAGTATGAAAAACGGACCACAACGTCGGGGTTTTTTTTTTGTTTTTTTGTTTTTTTGTTTTTTGTTTTGTTTTGCATAGCACAACTCAAAATATGATTTCTAACACTTTATATAGAATGACTTTTTTCACCATTCTCAAGAAAATCGACAATGTAAGGAGCGTTTGTACCAACTTGCATCATCGAGCCAGGTGACTTGATAATTGCATAATTATTTATTTCTCGGAAAATTGACGATGTCGTGATAAAAATCAGTACTGGTTCATGTCAACGGCACAATAGGCAACGCTGAAATTAAGTTAAGGTATAAGGAAAATAATTAAAGCTTCAGTTAGTGTCGCACAACGAATTTCATAACAACGCTTGGATGCAACTATTCGAGCTGCATGGATGTCCGTGTTGCATACGCACGGGAGTGAAGGCGTTTTGACCTCATATACTATCCGCCTCACTAGCGGCGCTCAGTGGAGCGGGTCAATGAGGAGCCGGACAAAATGAGCATACACTAAAAGCTCATATTGATGTTAATACAAAACGTAGAGGTTTCAGAAGTAGTTCCGCTAATTTTCTCGTGAAATTTCCTCTAAAGAGTACCGCATACAATTTAAAATGTGAAGAAATCAACGTCAAACTTTGCAGTTTTATCTAAAAATTTCATGTACAACTTCGCTGAAAGGCCCATTTCATTGTGCGGCGGGCTCTACTGGGGAATCTAAAATGACAGGAAGCCTTTCAAATTTTCATTTATGCACACTGCGAAGACATCTCTTAAGCATGAATAGTTACTCTGAAAATCACGTTCAGCACATCACGATATCAAAAATGAAACACAAAAAACACTCAAATTCTATGCCTGTATGCAACTATTTGTGCCTAGGAGATATCTTTAGAGTATATAAAAGAAGAACTGAAAGCGCTCTGTCATTTTTTATCCTCGTAGTAAAAGTAAAGTCCGCCGTTGGTGACGCGCCGCACGGTAATCAAGTCAAGAGGAGAGGTCGGACAACATTTGGGAACTTTAAAATCTTATAACTCCGTTTATACAAAACTTTGAGGTTCTAAAAGTGGTTCCATTGATTTTTTCGGGATATTTTCATCTTGAAACATCCCTTAAAATTTAAAATATGACGAATTAAAAATCAAAATTTGTAGTTTTAGTAAAAAATTTCATGTCCGACCTCTCTAATTGACTCGATCCTCTGTGCGCCGAGCCGCGGGCCGCGGGTTGAGCGGGAAGATCATGGGCAGTCAAAAACCCTTTTTTTTTACATGTATGCAATACGGACATCCACGAAGCCCGAATAGTTGCATCCTGGGGGTTAAACATAACAATACCCATGTATCAATATACTATCGTCGCGACCTGCTCTTATGGAGTCTTGCAACGGTTATTTCCCGTTCTTTCGATCACTTAAGAGGGTTATTTTTTGTGCGAATCTGTTCTCTTTGAGAACCCAGAGGGTAAAAAAAGAGGGGGAAAAACTCATTGAAATACCCCGCATTATATTGGGTAGGTATTGTAAAAAAGAGTCATCGTGCCATTGTCTAAAATAACTTCAATGACGCCTCCTGTATAGATTTCAGAGGTCAAAATCTTTAAGTCGAGATAGAATTATCGATCGTGGTTCCTTCTGCTACTTCTTCTTTTTCTTTTTTCTCTCCTTCTTTTCCATGTCTTTGCTTTGCTATGGATATTAACAAAGAGGGAAAAAAAAAACTGTCCGACCTTCCAAAATCACTATAAAAAATGTCGCGCAGGGTGCAGATTATAATTCAGTGAATCAAACTGGCATTCAACAAGGATCCAACAGAAAGTTCAAAAAAAAAATGAGTAGTGCGATGTTAGGATGTACAGTGATTTGGTAAGCATTATAGGCCCCGACAAATCTTCAAACACTCGTTCTTCGAACCGTTCGCTTTTCTCGGCAATGGACCACTAGACAAGGTACGAATCACAGCATTCTGATACATGTTTCTCAACCAAAATTCCACGTAGAACACGATACGCACAACGAAAATTACCAAAAGCAACTTTTAACGAAGATATTTAATGATTCTTGATGCGTGAATTGAAACCACCCGCTCATGAAAACTCAATGCTCTACGTGATTCACATCGCGCGCTAAATGTTTATCATGACAGTCTCTGCGATGTAAAAATCTTCAACTTCAATCTTGACACTTTGGCTCAGCTATAGCAAATTACCAATAGTTTGAACAACACATGGTGGGAAATGAACATTGCTCGATTGAGGAGCTTGCTGAAACCGTTGTAGTGCGCGATTTGACTCGCGTAGAGCTTTGAGTTTCTTGTGAGCGGGCAGTTCAAATTCCTCGTAATCAGTGCGAAATAAAAACGTTAATATCTTCGTTAGAAGTTGATTTCGGTAATTTTCGTAGTGTGAATCGTGTTCTACGTGAAATTCTGGTTAAGGAACATGTATCAGATTGCTTAAATTCGTACCTTGTCTAGTGGTCCATTATGGGCGATGTACGCTCGCCTGCCTCTCAACATATCGAAGGCGTAAGTCCGCAATCAAATATCTCGTTTGCGGTGTCTGAAAATCTCCGCCTCAAAGTAATTTTTTTAAAGGAGAGCAAATCGACATCATTCCTTGAGGTTTTTGCAGAATTTTCTTCGCAAAGAGAAGAAAAATCACGGCAGTTTTAAAGAATTGCCGTCGAGTCGTTTTCCGTTTGAAAAATAAAGTATGACAGGAAGTCTGCGACGTCGCAAACCGAGTAATGTGATTGACTTACACCGTCAGCGGGCTCATGTGAGAAACAACTTATATGATGCCATTAATTTCCATTAGTAGATGAGTGCTTTAATGTATAATGGTTCCTCGTTGCAAGACTTGGTTCAGTTGTTTGTATTGTTGTATTTTCCTAGTAAATGTTAACAACTCGGTTCCCTGCATAACTGGATTTTTGAATTGAGCGAGAATACAAACAAACGATGGTGGGATAAATTTCAAATTAGTAGGCGATTCCGCCTTTCGTTGACAGGATAGGCATTTGCCGCTTGGTAAGCGTTTTACTTATGGTATACCTACCAGTGATGTTACCAGTGTATCATGATTTACTGATATCACCCAATAGGGTTTTTCTTGCCGTTGAGAAATGTAGGACCTGATAAAACTTCACATATTTTAAAATTTTACCACTTAAATATTGGAGAATATGTTAATATCTCAAGAATCTTAGGATTTATAGCCGTTATAAGCCACCTATGATATTGCAAACCGAAGTAAATAGCGCGGTTTCTTCTCCTCTTACGTGATAATGGGTCTCCGTCGCGCGAAACCGCTGTCGGCAAACTGGAGGCAAGCCCGCATTTTTAAATCTCCCGCTCCTTTTTCAAATTAAGCGGCAAAAAGAAAATCTATTTTCCCGCCCGTCCCCCCTCCTTTCCATCATCCATCGCTCTGAATTTTTAACCTCAAAACTGTGTAAACAAATACAAATCGTTATCTCCACTTTGGCACTTTTCTACAAAAAATTAGCTTCCTAATACGTAAACAGTCTTTACCGCATAGTGCATCGAATTTTTTGTGACGTAGAAACGTCCTGGTCAGTTGCATTTCTAATAATACAATTCGAATCCATCGCAACGAAATGCGACTAGAAATGATAACAGTTTCAAGTTGGATTCTCCCTTTATCAATTTGCAGGTGTGCCTTCGCTGCTTATCAGTGAATTTCTTGGAATGCTGTTTCGTCCACGTCGAAAAGCCGGCACCTAGAGGTCGTTACCCAGATAAAATTACAGGTGAACAACTATTTGTTTGATTTTTCTCTTCCTCAATGGGTCATTCCAGCATTCAAGATCTTTCTTCCGTCACGAAGAGAGTGACATCTCACCCACTTCAGTTTCATGCTGTCCAATATAATTTGCAGAAGAGGCACTTTAGGATTAAATTTGAACTCATTATGTCCTGTATTTAATTCTTTTCTGGGCAACCTTGTTTATCTTTGCGTGACTTGTACTAAGCAGTATCTTTGTACATCTCTGGCCTCTGCCATGAAGAGCTCAATTTTGGGAAAGAAAGGAACCCACTTCAGGATTTCAGAATATTATTTGTCAAACACATTCACAGAACTAATAAGATCGTGAGTAGAGTCTGTACATAACAATGATTCCGATGACCCCACATTTTCATCTAAAATTGTCTGGTAGAGGGCAGAAAAGTTCACTTCTCAGCCCTTTTTTTTGCCAGCGTGCTGATTATTGAAATTGACAGAAGCAATAGACATAGGGAGAATGGAGCGATCCTATTGGTTGAAACGGGTGGTTCCAATAGACTAAGGGAGGAAGTGATGGACTAACTATCGGGTCTCTTGTGGGTTGCTGTTAGTTAGTCTACTACCTACCTCGTTTGTCCATTGCAATCATCCGCCTCCACCAGTAGGACCCCTCCATATCTCTTTTGTCTTCTTTGTCTGTGGCTTTGTCTATCAATTTCAATAATTGGCCTGCAGACTGGCATTAAGTTCGATTTCAGAAGCTTATTGCGCTTAGAAGGTCACCAGGAATATCATATTCAATTTTATGGAAATTCAGCTGGCGCTGAAATTCTCGGTGTTACGTCGGTAGTCCTTTTGCCAGCTAATATTCTGTTTTCAGGTTTTTGCCCAATGGAAAAAAATCAATTGTGGGACCGGCCGAGTTCTTGAAATTCTAAGATGGTTTGATACCTACTGCGACTCTTCTGTTCCAGACAAGCTTTGCTCTGATAAGCTGAGCATGTAAGCCTGTAAACTACTTGGTTTCTCCAGCACTGCCTCCGCAGAGATGAAAATAAAAGCAAGGATAGCGGTGCTCTCAATGACTCTGATAATTACTGGTTGTCTCTGCTACTCTCTTATTGTGCTCTACACGATTACTGACTCAACTCTCGGCATCAAAGATCCGGTATTCCTCTTACATTTAAAATTCTACCTTTATTTTGATTATTAAATTATCATACTCTTCTGTGTAAGATTTTCAAAAAATTCTCTCAAAAGAGTATTACTTAGGGTATTAGGTCAGAGAAGTATCACAATTGAGGAGGGTCACTAAAAGAGATCCCTGAAAACATGGGTGAGCTCATTTCTCCGAACTAATCTGGGCAGTTAGTTCAGATAGCTGCTGCTTGGAGCAGCGAGCACACCTGGAACATTTTGCCGCAATAAGAAAGAACGCTGTACTTATAAGCATTCAGAGATATCAAATTTCCCCGAATAGAACATGTATTTATGAAGAAAGTTGAGCATATTTTCCCTTGAAATTTTTCGATGTTTTAGAATACAAAATTGTCTAAAATTTTTGAAAAGAAAATATTGCAATTTTCCTTGTAAATATATTTGTTTCAATTGAAGGAAGTATGGCAACGTCTGGCCCAAACTCTCTTTCCTAACACGGCAGTATTTTGGATCCTTCTTTTGGAACTCTCCTCAGTTGTTTTTTTGGAATGACAATCATCCGTCAATTTTTTAAGACTTGAAAAGTAGGTAAAAAAAGAAATAGGAAATCTGTAATATCACTAACTGAAGCACAGAGTTTTGTAGTTGTACCATCTTTGTATATCCTTCTCTTCATAATGCCCTAGATCGTCCATAGTACACAATTATACAATAACAGTGGAAAAACAAGGATGAAAAAACAGGAAACAAGGCTAAAAATACACAATTTACAAACCCGAAACGTTTCGACTCAAAACTGAGTCATTTTCAGTCAGAAACAATAAAATTTAAAAGAAAAAACGATAAAAACCTGAGCCCTACATGGTGGCAGCCGGGATCTGAAAGAGAAAATTGATAACAAACGAGGCACATCGATGCCAGCACCAATGACCGAAAATGATCGAACCCAGTTCTCCCCAATTTTATTGTTTCCGACTGAAAATGACTCAGTTTTGAGTCGAAACGTCTCGGGTTTATAAATTGTGTATTTTTAGCCTTGTTTCCCGTTTTTTCATCCTTGTTTTTCCACTGTTATCATTGTCTTGGGCTGCTCTTAAAAATTTGTATCTATTATACAATAATCGGTCTCATTGTTACGATAAAAAGCAAAACTAATATGCAAAATTAACTTATTAAAACCTATGCATGTATACTGCATGTATTCTCAATACATCACGCTCAAGCTTCTAAGCCAAAGAAAAAAAAAAGTTAAACTATCATCTTCGTTTAAAAAATGCACTCTTAAAAAATCTGTAAAGATAGACTTCTCAATTTCTGAGAGTTTTAGCTGTGAAAAGTCCTCCGTCATCTTAATGAATTAATAGGCCACCAGACAAGGTCTGAACTAAACAGGAATATCACATGTTTTCTCTTTAAAATTTTAAGTAGAAAATAATTCACACAAGGGGACTTCAAGAAGTTTGAAAAAGGCTCCTAAAAGCTATATCAACAAATATTTTTAGCGCAGATCATATGGAAGTCAGATTTCACAAATGATGTGATTTATATTTTTGTCACAATATTAATTGTAAACACTTATATTTTGTTTAGGAGTTGATTTTCTAACCTCCGGATGAGTGATTCGTTTTCCTCTTGAAATTTAGAAAGGGGAATATATTGCGTAATGCTTTAATTCATACCTTGTGCGGTGGCCCATTTCATTATTATCTATTATATCTTCAAATATTCGAGTCAATCATTATTGTGTCATTAATCTCTGATTTCAGCTACCGAATGCTGAGCCTGTCGAAAATCCTGACATTTTTATTCCTCCTCGTTTCCAATCGGTAAATTTGATTCATAATTTCATTTTATTTTTAAAAAATGTCCATCAACTGCCTCTAAAACCATTAATAATTTCCTTGATATTAATTGAAAATCAAAAGAACAATGCATACCGGAATAGTTTTGCCAGCACAGAAAATTATCAAATGATTGATAATAGCAGAGTCTATCTCTGGTGCTCCAACCTGATCAAGAGAAAAATCCAAGATGAAAGGTCGCCGAGGACTTTGACTTCTTTTTTCCAAAAGAGGGAAAGTGCAGCAGGAGGAAAGAAGGAGTTGGTTATCTCATGTCGTCTTAGACTGTTTTCATAGTTTGCTTGTAGTTTGGTTTTCTTAAGCACCAGAGCCAGTTGTAACATACTTCAATTGTAATCGACAAGAAATCAAATCCATATTCATTTAGGATATTTTTTTTTCATAAGTTTATGATGGTACCTGACAGTACGCTCATCCCTTGGTCATGTTTGCTGGAAAGCTCTTGTGTTGCCAACATATTATGTACAAATGTCCTTAAGCATTATTAATTCATCTTCATTCTCTTAATTTTTTACAGATAAAGCCGCATATTGTCAGCAGTGATGTTATGGAACCAATGAAATGTTCATTTTTCAATGAAACTCTTCGTCATGATATTAATGTGAGTATCTCCACACATATAATGCTCAATCATTTACCATATTTTTTAATATGAGACATTTTTTGCTTGGTTTCTAAAGCAATCCAAATTTTTTATAAATGCAGGATTTTTAATTCTAAAAAAAAATTATCATAAAATATAGTGAATGAAGCAACTTATAAGGAAAACAGAGAATCAAGCCCATATACAGGGACAAATATTTTGCATAATAGTGGGTAGGAATTTTGAAACATGTAAAGTTCTAAAATTTCCATAAAACCTGGTTCCTCTTAGCTGGGAAAATTGAGCACTGTGGAATTGCAGCGGTAGAGTTTCAAAACTTCTCCCGATGATGTGGAGTTACCACTGAGATGCATTATTTTGTTATTCATTTGCTCACGATTCTTCATTTGTAAACCTTGGGAAAATATAAGAAAACGGCAAGGTTTTTACAATTTCAGGGAGATAAAAGCCAGCTGTGTTGCAGTCATACTGTCGTGTGAAGAAAGGAGAGAGCTCAAGAACACTTAAAAATGTATGCACAAATTAATTACTTCATGAGCCTTATATATTTCTAGAGTAATTTCAATTTTTAAAGAAATTTTGAAGCTCTGTTGGTTTCTTTGAATCATCAAATGTCTCATCATCCATTTTCACTGTTTCCGTCAGATGCTGAAAATGTATCATGAAATGAAGTTTGACAACACCGATGGAGGAGCTTGGAAGCAGGGTTGGAACGTCTTGGCCCAACCCCACCGGTGGACACCAGAAAATAAACTCAAAGTGTTTGTCATGCCTCACTCCCACAACGACCCAGGTATCACGGTTTTTATAACTCAATAAAAAACTGACTAATAAAAACAGTTAAAAGTTTTGCAGTGCTAAATTATTTTTTTTAAAAAAAAATTTAGTGCTGTAAATGTTTTTTACAAAAAATGTGCAGATATTAAATATTATTTGAGGGTCAGCCCATCACTGTGAACAATAATTGTACAAGACCAGGAGATCTCCTCTCGGCCAGTATGTGACCCATATCCCAAGGAGCGGTCCCTTGCCACACATTCACTGTCAAACGAGTCACAGTGAAGGTTTTTTGTCGGTTAAGCCAAGTCATAACTATCATTGTGACCAGCTAACCAGCGGAGAACTACAGTAAGACCTCGATTTATCGGATTTCACGGGACTGGAGGCCGAATCCGCTAAATCGCGGAATTCGCTAAATTGCACTAGTCGGTCCTGCTGAAGGGACCGGAGGATCGATCCGTTAAATCGCGATCCGATAATTCGAGGTCTTACTGTAATTGTAAACCACCAACTAAGCATGTTACAGGTAGGAAGCGCACTCATGGTGAAAGTCTGCGGATAATTTTAATTTGAAGCGTTCAAATCCTGTTTAAGTAATCTTGCAAAGCATCATAGATCGTTTAATTGACTTGGATTTCCTGAAATTCATCTCGCTTAGTATGTAGATTTTTCAAGGTAAAATAGAAACTACAAAAGAAAATTGTTTTCTGTTTTTCATTGATAATTGCTGCCTCCTGAGTCTTCATACTTATGTTGCATTAATTTTCAGGGTGGAAAATGACTTTTGAAGAGTATTTCAAACATCATACAAAGAATATTCTCGATAATATGGTGGTAAAGTTGAAGGAAGACCCTCGGCGTAAGTTTATTTGGGCAGAAATTTCGTTCTTTTCGCTTTGGTGGAATCAAATATCGGAAGAAACGAAAATCAGTGTGCAAACGTAATTGACATTTTTCACTATTCATTTTATTCTTATCTTTTCATGATATGCATGTTACTGTTTCTTACGGCGTTATTACCTCAAATGGGTATCAAACCTCCCAAGGAAGTTCTCATGAACTCGCTAGATTCTCCTCATATCCAATGCATGTGTTGCTATGATGAATCTTCTTGCCTTTTTTACGGTTACATTAAAAAATGTCCAAGATTAATAAAAAGAAAAAGCTTACCTTTCAGCACAACACTCATTTTTTTATTGTCTAAGAACAGGTCCCATAACCTATAACACAGAGGTGGAAACCAGAAGTTTAGCCTTTCCCTCTCATTCGCTACTCTCCTGGACAAACGAACCAGTGTCACTATCATCCCTTTGCAGTATTTGATGTGCATGTATTCAATCCTGTAATCAGAAATCAAGATAAAAAATGATTAAGTGTATCCTCTCTTCTACTAATCATTCATTTACTAAAGGGCTTTTTTTTCTAGCCAATCAGAAGTTCAGAATATGGAAACAAGCATTATGTATGTTTCGCCCGTACATAGAATTCCAAAAAGGCAGCCTGCTTCATGTTTGAAATTAACCCTCTGAACGCAATGAATCCGTTAGTTTAACTTGATGTTTTTTGCTACTTGAATCAAACATTAATGCATGTCTTGGCAAAAATTTTGCTGGCTGCAGTCTACCACAAAATAAGTGAATACTTCAAAATTAGCTAAAAATGATGTAAATAATATTCTAAGCTCCAGCTTTCTGTAAGGTGTAGAATGTTAAAGGCAAAGCACAAATTATGTTCTACCGTACTTTCTGTTTTTTTACTTTGCTTTTTTTTTCCTTGTTGCCTTTTCTAGCTTTTAAAATGGTCTGCCCAAATGGTCTCATTTAAAATATCTTAGAATAAAATAAGCTGTGGTTTCCATGGTCCTAAGGGCTAAGGGCACTTTTCGACTTAGCATCATTCTCAACATGGTTTCTAGAAACTGCTCTTTTCATCCGCGTATTTCCATTCAGCATGATCATAATGAAGGGTTATGCTTTCAGATTGCTTCGAAACCGCCAGCTAGAAATTGTGACGGGAGGATGGGTAATGAACGACGAAGCCAATTCTCACTACTATTCCACTCTCCAGCAGTTGACTCATGGCCATCAATGGCTCCATGACAACTTGAATTACACCTCAAAGTAAGTAGATCACAACTCGGTCAATCTCCCTTTCCTTGCCAAAATTACCGACCAATCATTAAAATCCCAAGAGTATCGCGTAACGCTCGAGAGGTATCAGATCCTAAAGTGGTCAGGGATATATTACCACGTATACATTCCATATTTGGACCAAGTTAAACAGAAAGGAACCAAGCCACATCAGCTGTTGCCAAATTTAACAGGGAGATTTCATTTTTTACGAGAGAACGTCTGCGCAGATTCCTTTGAAAATTTTAGGGAATTTGTTTTGTATTATGGAAAAAATTCACTGTTTGCACAAAAATCCGCACAACCGTTTTCATGTAAAAAATGAAATTGCCCAATTGAATTTGGCAATAGCTGATGTGGCTTGGTTCCTTTCTGTTTAATGCGGTCCATTTTTCAACACAGCTGAAATTCATCACTTGTAGCATCAAAAAGCTTAGCAATGCCTCTTCAAATTGTTTCACCAATTATTTGTGATGGTAATGAAAAACAATAATAATTTATCCAGTAATTGAATTTTTCCAGTATTTTCAAAAGAGTCAAATGGCATCAAGGGACAGTTGTTTTTTTAAATTTTTAGAACCCTCAAATTCTCTCAAAGTGAGATGTAAGTAGAAGGAATGCTCAGGAAGCAAGTACATATTATAGAGCAAGCGATGAGAGCATCGCCTCCTGACTAGCTGTGCTAATACTTGAACTGCTACGGAGGAAAACTTATCTTTGATTTGTTTGTATTTTATTATTTTTCTTTCGAAAACATCTGTTAATTTTTCTTTTCTTTTGCCTCAGAACCAGTTGGCAAATTGATCCGTTTGGTCATAGTCCTACCCAGCCATTTTTGTTGAAGAAAATGTTCCTTGAAGGTGTCCTCATTCAAAGAACTCACTATATTGTCAAAAAATATCTTGCCAAGTACAAATCCCTGGAATTTCGTTGGACCCAAGCATGGGGTATGAATAAGAATACATAATTGTCTTTTCCTCTCCTGTTTATATTTAGTTATTTCATAGCATCTTCTCTGATCAGGAACTGAATTTATTTTGTCACCAATTTAATAATTATTCCTTTGAAATTTTTGGCGTTATATCAATGTAACAGTATGTGTGTCAATAACGGAAAAGGCCTTTTAAGCTAACAAAAATAATTACAATCAGGAAAAGTCGATTAATTCTTTTTTAATTTATTAGCTCATTACTGTAATATTTGTTAATGTGTCCATGCAAGCAGTAATCAACTTTACAAGCAGTGTGGTATTAACTGTGAGCACTTTTAAATCCATTTGAAATCAGTCTTTAATTTTAAAATTCAAGTATGCAGTTAGCTTTCATAATACTCTAGGATTAGTCTGATAAAGTGTACTCAAGTTTTACCCAACCCAGACTCAGAACCGTTCTATTTAAATTGTTATTTTTCCCGCCAAGATTGACTGATCAAATATGCAAGTCTGGTAATTGAAAATTTTTTTACCCTCTTTTTTCAGACAATACAGAGACAACTGGTCTCCTTACTCATATGATGCCATTTTACAGTTATGATGTACCTCACACTTGCGGACCAGATCCCAAAGTATGTTGTCAGTTTGATTTTCGACGACTCCCAGGTCTAGGAGTTTACTGCCCATGGAATATCCAGCCGCAGGCAATAAACGACAACAATCTTGCTTACAGGTTTGTGTTTTTTTTGACAAGTTAAATTAAGTGCTCTGATTTTTATAAAACCTGCCAAAATATGCAGTGTTTCATTTTTTCTCTCTATCTCTCTCTCTTTGATTTTTCACATAAAAATTTTGTCCTCTTTGATAGGTCTGAGTTGCTACTAGATCAATATCGAAAAAAAGCAGAATTGTATTCTACAAGGGTTGTGCTCGCTCCGTTAGGAGACGATTTTCGATATGACACAAGCAAAGAATGGGATGTCCAGTACACCAATTATCAGAAAATGTTTGACTACCTCAATTCAAATCCAAGCCTAAATGTAGAGGTAAGTTACCGTATCTCTAAAGTTCTGAAACTGATTTTTTTTTACACCAACATTGTTAAATAATTTTCCCTACCATTATTAAATTATTTGATTTTAGAATTCTGCAACACTGTAAAATCTTATGCTAGTAAAAATATTAAAACAAAAACTATGATACATCAGTTTTCTGTTGAAGTAAAACTTATTTGAATAGTGTTTTTACATTTTCCAGTTTCAGCGTTGCATTATTTGTTGTTGACTTGCTCGAATCCTACTAATAATGTCAACGAATGTATAAGTCAAAAATGGTCTTTGTGGTAAAAATACAAACACTCTCTTTAAATCTTCTAAAATCCTTGAATAAGTTGGACCACAATCGCCGTAAAATTGAATAAATTTTGCATCTTCAAAATTTGAAGTAATTTCCCAAAGAGAAAATCATTTTATTTTGAATTTAATGCATATTGGCAAAATCATCAACAATTTTTCTTAAGAACACATGCTTCACACTGCAATCAGTTTGTAGACAAAGTTATGCTCCAGAAAATGTTTCCCTTTCTGCTTTTGGTCTATTTTAATTTTTTTTTTCTTTTTTCAGATTCAGTTTGGCACCTTGTTAGATTATTTTGACGCCATCAGGCAGGAGAAAGCCACAAGCAGTTTTCCCAGTCTCTCTGGAGATTTCTTCACGTATGCTGACAGAGATGATCATTATTGGAGCGGTTATTACACATCTCGTCCCTTTTACAAGAGAATGGAACGTGAGCTTGTCACATACCTTAGGTAATTAAGTGGTAATCATCACTGATCTGATAAAATAATGCATGTAAAGTGTTACTAAAAAAAATGTAAGAGTTTTGGGAATATGACATGGGAAAATAGGGCTGTTCTATCGGTTGTCGGTAAGCTACTGAAACAATTCCGTTAAGAAAAAGTTATGATATGAGCGCTCTTACCGATAGGGATCTGAGTTTTTGGAGCTGCCAAAAATAAGCTGTTGCCATTTGTACATCTATTTCATGTGCCGCCGGACCAGGCATTCTGCCAAATCGACACATGGGGCAACAATGCATCGAGTGCGAGCTCTCAGAACTCCGATAAGGGCGGCTGTTAATGATGTCACCGCCACTGTCTGTACTGCCACCAGTTTCGGTAAGAGACGATACCGATAGCGTTCCGGCAAGAATTCGTTGGAACACCCCTATGGGAAAACGCCCTTATATTAGTAAAAGGATACATACACAAGGCAAAACAAGATTTGAAATAAGATGAGATTTTAGATGAGACAAAGGGGAAAAAATTGAAAATTTAGTCCACATGTCAAACTATTGGCCTAATGGTGATTGAACCCCATTGCAATTTTTTTTTAAGTGTTTTTTAATTTTTCTTGAAACTTATGTACAGCTCCAGAAATACAAGATAATTTGAGTATAAATAGTCATCATTCCTCATTCCAGGTCTGCAGATATGATTTTCACTCTAGCGTGGAAGATGTTTTCAAAATCAGCTCCTGAAAAAACTGATTGGCTTTTGCAATCCGGACTGAAGATGATGGAACAGTTGTCTCAGGCACGCAGCAGTTTGAGCCTGTTCCAACACCATGATGGTATCACAGGCACTGCCAAAGATTATGTCGTCATTGACTATGCAGACAAGTAAGTTTGGTTTATTATTCTGCTTCTCTGAGCCTTGCGTCTGCAATTTCCTCTCAAAATAGCCAAACAGTTTCTACTGGCGTTAAATCATGTATAATTTAGATAATCATGAAAAAGTTTTGAATTTTTGGGATACTTTATACTTTATTATTAATTAATTTTCTTACATCATTTATTTCAGGATGGTTCGAGCCATGAACATGTGTAAGAATGTTATCCAAAAATCAGCGTACTTACTTCTCACGAATGAAAAAGTCTCCACAGACCATTTGCTGAACTCGGAAACGATATTATTCAACTTGGACGATTCGCGTAAAACCTCATCTAGTCTATCAGATCGTTTCGTTATTTATCTATCAAGAGACAACAATATTCAGCGAATTGTTTTATTCAACACACTCTCAAGGAGACGAAAAGAGCTTATCTCATTGAGAGTATCCTCTCCAGTTATAAAAGTAAGCATGTCACATCTCTTTTCCATGTTTTTCTCTTCACTAGTTCTCTCTGTTCTTTTTAAAAGTATTTATGACTTTTACTCTCTTTCCATCTCGGCCAGTTAAATTCTCTTATGGACTCTTTGCCTCAAAATTGAGGGCAATTAACAAGGCTCTCTTCAGATATTTTCTATTTCAGTGGATTATTTAATTGCATAAGAATAATTAATCACCATAAATGAAGTGATATTTTTCTGAAGGGCTCAAAAGTCAAAATACAAGCTTTGAGATCAAAGGGGAAAACTGTACCATTTGACGTGCGCTAAATCTTGTAAGTCTAAAAAATGTATACATCCGAAGAATACTTATTGAAACTGGGCTCAAAAGATTGAATGGACACCAAATAGCACACTTTCTCCCAATTTTACGAGACTTGGATTTTGGCACTTGGGCCTTTAATAAAAATATCAGTTCAATTTTAACTCTAAACTTAGAGGTTAGGGGAGTATCAGTTGCTCAAAACAGTTGATCAAGAGACATTTTTGACACTCTCAGGTCGAAAATATTTGTGTTTGCTGTGAACTAATCAGTAAAATACCATAAAAAAGATTTGATAATTTATAATTCAAGAAAAACGAAGAAAATGTACCCTTCCAAATCCTAGAATAACTTCTTCAATAAAATATCTTCATAATTTCTGTACTAAATTTCTTATTATGTTTTGCAGATTGTTGATTCTGTTGGAACTGAAGTCAACTACCAAATAAACCTTATTTGCCGATCTGGTATTTTACTAGCACAATGCTATGAAGTATTCTTTGTCGCTGAAATCGATGCTTTGGAGCTGAAGACGTATCTTGTAATGACAGCTGAAATTCAGAAGTAAGTTGTCATCAACTATCACTGTCTGTTTTTTTCAGCAACATTCAACATTGATGTTCTCAAAAAAATGCGGGGAAGAAACTGCCTCAAAAATTGTCCATTTTTTAAGTCAATCAATGTGATCTGAAATATTTAAGGGAATTACTTACATTCCCTTTGAACTTTCAGAAATTAAAAGATAAAAGGAAACAGATAATGAAAATGAATGGAGTGAATATGACTGTTCATGCACTAATGTTGTCTGCTGCTAACTATTTGAAACACACCAGAAAAAATGTGATTGTACCCCTGTAATATGAACTGACTCCCTTCTTACATAATTATTGTCCTCTGTGTATAATTTAAAGGTTTTTATCCACCAGTCTATATTTTTTTGTCTTTATCTTTACAGTGCCAAGAAAGCGCGTTTGAAGGTCTACAACAAAAACACGGACATTGAAAAAGTGATCCACTTCATGAACTTAGTTGATGAGCATGACACAGGCAAAGAGTTCCTAATCCAAAACGACAACATTGCAGTAGCATTTTCCAGTGATGGATTTTTGAAAGCTATAACACTGAAAAACAAGAAAATCACCATGCCAATTCATTTGAACTTTATCAAGTAAGGGAATTTATTCACTCTTTCCTTCACAGATTCAAACTTGGTACAATTTAAGGTCATTATACAGTTTTTTAGATTCGTTCAATCGTTTATTGAGGGTCTCAAAAGCTTCCCCAAAAGAGTTGATTTTTCTCATTTGCGTTAATATTGTAACCAGGAAACCATGTGTTTAACCTTGAGAACCAACTTTTCTGATCTTGAAAAACTTCAGTTCATCGAAATGTAGAAGTCTGCTTTCCAATTATCAATGCCTAGATGCTTGTTTCACCTTTCATTTAAGAGTCATCATAAAAATTTGAATTTTTTAAAAAAAAGTTCCAGGTTACCAGAAGAATATCATTCAAATTTGTCGTTAAATGATGTAGGAAAGTGGCCACAAATTACTTCAAAGTCCAATTTATCAATAGCTCCACTAACCATATGATTTTCTTCAAAAGGACTGCACTTATCCAAACTTATTTTTGCCCCAAATCTTTTCCTGTGCTATTTCAAACTTTCAAAGTCACTTCTCTCAAAATGCTGAAAGGATTTCATATGGAAAACCAAAAAATTCCATTCCATGATATTTTCCTTAAAAATAAAACGATTGGTTTATAAGCATACCTCAATTAATTAGAATCGCTGTCTTGCAATGATAAAGTCACAGATTGAAATATGTACATTTTTCCGACTTAAAGCAGGCTGTCTGCAACTCTTCAACATTTTTTTACTGCCGTAGCTATTTTAATTAAATTTATCCCCATTTTTCTTCACCTGCAGGTACCGTGCAAGACTAGGACAAGAGCGGAGCGGTGCGTATTTGTTTTTGCCTGATGGTGAGGCTTCAACAGTAATGGTCCATCGACCTGTAATAATTGTTGTGGAAGGTCCCGTTCTATCTCAAGTCCATCTATATCTAGAACAACGAATGGTCCACACGATTGAAATTTATCATTTCCTAGGTAATGTTTTAAAATCCAAAAATATATATCATGAAATTTCTGGTTAACTAAGAGCTGTGCTCAAATCTTCAGTGAGATTTTGGATGATAATAATCTGAAGAAGAGGAAATGAAATAATAAACAGCATATTAATCTCAAGAAAACTCGTAATGTTAAGAAATAGTTTTCTTTGTCAACTTGCATCTTAATTCTCGTCGCAAAAATTCCAAAAAACTTGTGATTCCAGGTAACTGATATTTCTGGATGAAACACCATTAATTTTCTCCAATCCTTATAGTTTGCCAGTAGATCTAATTTATAGGAGCCTTGAATATTCTTCTGCGGACTTAACAGGGTTGCCACAGTCAGGGAATACCGGGAAATGACAGGAAATTCTGAAAAGTCAGTGAAAACCTGGAAATGTCATGGAAAATGACGAAAGTGTCAGGGAAAAATTGTTAATCCCCTCGTGCCTCTGTTAGCTTTCTCGAATAGATTTGATGTTCAGAACAACAAATTTTGCTTGGAAACTATTTCAAATTATGTCTTCTTGGCGCTATGTCTTATCTTCAATTGTGAGGAAATTTTACTCAAATGTATCAGGGAAATGTCAGGAAATTTCATTTTCTAAATTTTGTGGCAACCTTGACTTAATAAAACTCCATTTTAATTTGCTTCTTTTTATTTTCACCAGGACCTGATGAAATGTTCATTGGCATCCAGAACATCATAGACTTGAAAGCAAGCAACTCAGAGTACGCGATGCTGATATCAACAAATATCCAGAATGATGATACATATTACACGGATCTGAATGGCTTGCAGGTAATCATAAGGCAAATTCCAATAAAAATAAAGATAAGAAATGCTAAAATTACATAATTTCTGATTAGCTTGTCAATACCCTAAAAATTGTTTATTAAAGCTGAAAAACGTTCTGGCTCTTTGAGGGCACAGAATGTTTTTAAACATAAAATTGTGTTGCTTTCATGCTTCTTAGGGAATGTGAATAACCCAAGTGTACAGGTATACAAACACGTTCGTAATTTGACATTTTCTCTTAAAAATTAATAATTCTTATAATTTTCTTTCAAAATTGTTTAATATATTGTATTAAACAAAACCACTACTCTAGCTTCAGCTGAAAAGGAAATTATTCACAGAGTGAAATTACATTCATTGAGGCAGTCGAAGTCATTGAGATGTTTGTTGCAGATGGTGAAACGGCAACGATTCCAAAAGCTTCCTCTTCAGGCCAACTATTACCCGATGGCAAGTGCTGCTTATATTGAGGACAATCGTTTGAGGTTAACTCTACTGTCAGCTCAACCTTTAGGTGCTGCGTCCTTGAAAGAAGGACAATTGGAGGTAAAATTTTGCACAATAAATTGAGTATTCACTTGACCTGTAACATGAAAATTAGTATCGTTTAATTTTACCAATTTATACTAAATCCATAAAATAAATAAAAATAAAATGTCTTGTTTGGACAGGAAAGTGGATCTCAATAATATACGCAGTGACTAATGTACACATATTGGTCTTGCAATATATGATGGACATCGGGCCAGTAAAACCTAGATCAGCAACGTTACTGGCAAGGCAGTGGTATTGAGTCTCTCAAGCTTGAGTCTGTTGAGTTTGATGATGAATAGGCCTATTGCAAACTTTTGCTAGAGCAAAAATAAGAGTTGTTCCTTGTAGATGATGTTTCAAAAATCACGACGAGCGCATTGGCAAACTTTGAAACGCACCCCTAACTTCACCATTTGCGTAAGAAATATACCGTTTATTAAGCTTCCCGCTTCAAAAAGGATACTACAGCACAGGTGAAGATTTTGTTAGAGAAGTCGTTCCATTCAATCCCTGCTCTACATGCCCGACGCTTTCGCTTGCAAGTTGAAGAGAGCACGAGGTCAATCAAGGCAGATATCTTTCAACGTGAGTAAAATGTGAATGTAAACTCGTTGATTGTTATCAGGTGGTTAGATTATGAGCACCATCACATGTTTTTTGGCGGATTGGCGTCGGCTGTGTAACGTTCGCCTGTGCCGTGGTATCGTTTTTGAAGCGGGAAGCTCGAAGAAACGCAAATTTCTTATGCAAATTGTGAAGTAAGGAGTGCATTTCAGACTTTGCTGATTCGCTCATTGTGATTTTTGAGACATTTTCCATGAAGAACAACTCTTAATTTTGCTCTAGCAAACGTTTGCAACAGGCCCATTTGGTAACTTGAGCTTTGAGAGTCTTGATTGGTGATGAATGAGTAATTTTTTTAAGTGTAGATCAGCTCACTCTAATATCTTTCGGCTCTGTTTTTTATTCATGTAACTCAGCTTTTCTGGCGCCTCTTCTTGATGTACTACCCTCTGTTGTCAGATCCTAAATGTTATTCTCTTCCTGTATAGGTTATGCAAGACAGACGTCTTATGCAGGACGATAATCTGGGGCTGGGACAAGGTGTAACTGATAACGTTCCAACTATTAGCTTGTACAGACTGCTTGTTGAACAAATAGATCCCGCGTGTCATGTAAGTATCTGAGCTATAATATGCATCAGTATGAATTTTTATTGATACTTACCGTTGATCAGCCAATTTTCCTTGTAAAATTCCGAAACGATGCTGAACGTCATTGCGTACATAATGTAATTTGATATCATTCTATCAAAGATCTCAACAATGTTGAAGGGCAAAGCAATCTCAATTTTTTGCTATTAATTATTATGTATAATTTAATTTTCTAATCTTTCTCAATTTTAGCTTAAAAATAATTTTAAAAATGAAAATTAAGGTGGAAGCGACTTATCAGATAGTAGTAAATTAAGGCGTGATTACCAACTACTTTACTCACAGTGTACCAAAACTTCATTTATGTAAGGGTTGTAGAGATGTAATAATTTTTTTTTACATTGAAAACTGCTTGGCTTGGACCAAAAAAAATTGATGAAAAATACTCGTTACTCTCAGAAGCCTGCAAAAGCATTCAATTTCATTAGATCAAGCAAGTGTTTGAAATTGAGATTAGAACCTCAAGGACCATTTGAGCGGGTAAAACACTCGTTACCATAAGTTCATGAAGACTTTTTTATCATTAATTTATTTTTCACTTTACAGAGGCGGCCAGCAGAAAGCCATGGTGCACTATCACTAGCAGCTTACGCTGCCCTTACCTCATTACTATACCCGGCGACGAAACTAATATGGAATTCAAATTCGGCTGTAGCAATCAGCCAGCAGATCAGCCTAGCGGACCACCCGTTCCAGCCGGATCTGCACATTGTATCTCTAGTCACAATTAAAAATGATGGTGCGCCACAGGCAGGGCTTGTCATGCATCGAACACACTTTGATTCCTGTGTTACTCCAACTGCACCTCTCACGGACGGATTGGTAAGTTTCACATTGTGCTTCTTTACATCAAAATTACAATTGTTAAAGTTGGAAAATGCTTATCTTCAGTTCAGCATTTTGAAATCTCCGATTATGTTTTAATTTTATGAAAGGAATCTAACTCTTTGAGACTCCCCGTGAATATTTTTAAATGAGTGAAAATAATCCTCAAAAAAATCTCAAGAAATAATGTTTTGATTTTTAAAAAAACTCTTTTGACAGATTAAAACATCTGCAGTGATTTGCGATAATGCAATCAGTAATATGCATTTTCCTCCTTTAGCCATTGATTTATATTGAGGTGGGCCTTGGCTTGAGACTAAAATAACCCCAACCAGATATAATGAACTCATGCACACTCCTGCACTTAATGTTGTATTTATTCACACTTTTGAGAGCCAAAATGGAAACTTTCCTGAGAATTCCTGATCCTGTTCTGAGCTTTTGACTTTCCTGAGAAACTGTGCCTCCTAGCCTCAATATGTTTAAACATGTACTGTTGACGAAATTGGTTCTTAGCATCTCATTTTGTGATCTTTCTGTGTGTTGCTGTGTGATCTTTCCATGCTCTGATAAAAAGACTTATATCGATCATATATGTGAAGTTACCATATTAATGGAACCATTATGTTTGTGGAAGCAAAGTTTCAGTTTAGAGGATTAAACGCTCAACTTTTGCGGGCGAGCCTTGCTTACAGTCTGGTTCAATCAAAAAGTTCGATCTCAGGTATGACACGTTTAAAATGTTGGAAACTCAAACTTTCCGCACTTATTTCTTTGTCCATACGTCATTTTGGATGGTCCGCTGGCCTTCCTCTTCAAAAGTGATAGCACGACTCCGAATGACTTATTATTGATGAAGAATTAAGTGAAGAAAGTTTGAGTTTTTCAGGTTTTGCGATTCCCATTCCATTTAGTTATTTTATTTATTTAAATTGAAATGTTTTTTTCATTTTTCCACAGGTGAACTTTAGCCATATTATTCCAATCAGAGATTCAAGAGCTGCTCAGGAGACAACGCTTGATTTTATTCACAGGAAGAAATCGGTTTCTAAATCAGAGTACAGTTCCTGGCCTGTCTGCATTATGGATATGGTTGCGTTTTTGTTTGCAACTTAGCCAAATTTAAGAATGAGAGAATAATCAGAAAATGTAATTTTCTTCAGGTTTTTAAAAGCACTCAAAACTTGAAGCTTTGATGATACCTTGATTTTTTTAAATCTCTAGCTCATGGTGAGTCTTTTTATCACAAAATATCCATTACCTAAGTTGGAGAATGCGTATCTCAGAGTGCTACATTATAAGTCTTTGCTGGTGTTTTAATTTTGTAAAGGGAAGTCAAGGAACAGTTTTAACTTTAATTTTCAGTGAACTTCTTCCCTCATTCTAAAAAATCATACAAAATTGCAAAAAAAGCACATTTTGATTAGTTTTTCACGGGGCATATTAAACATATTAAGAGATTTTTAAACGTTGCAATTGAGATATGTCTTTTCTGCTTTAGCCATGGATATTAAAAGTTAATAATAATACAAATCAAAAAATTTGTAGATCCAATTTAATTTACAGATCTTTCAAAAAACATTCTATGTTACTTGTGAGAGATTTTCAATTCACAATGGAAATATCACCAAACAAAAAGTCTTAACCTTTCATCATGAGTATTATCAAAGTGTCTCTAAAATCGTGTGCTTTGTTAACAGTATTTTCACTTCTCAGCGGTGCTGCTTTAACTTCGCAACGGCTGAATAGCTAAGACCCTTTTGTGGTTTCTAGCAAAATTTGTGATATCAAAAGTTTACTGCTATCTTTACAGTAACAATGGTCATCAAAATATGGATTAGAATTTTAAGGATGTCCTCCATCAATGTGTGAGTTGCTTGCACCACATAATTGTGTTTAGATGAATTCAGCTCATAAATTAGAGTTAAATACTAAGTTCCGTCCAAGTGACATATTTTTACATCTATTATTAATAGAAACCTATTCTTTCTAAAAGCATAGTTAACGGAATGATCCGTTGAATGGATCTTTTAACATTTTGCCTCTCTATCAGCTTAAATTGCTGAAATAAGATTCTGTTACTAGTCCTTGTTTTCAAAAAGGCTGTAGGTCCATTAGTGCTAAATTTTGGAATCAAGAATTATAACAGATCCCGTTTCGTTTTGTTTTTTGCTCTTTCCGTGCTCCATAATCTGGGACTCTGCAAAGACAATCATGTGAAACGCAAGTGATTCAGCGGCAGCAAAATTTGTGATATCCTATGACTATCCTCACGATCACAGGAGAAGCGAATCAACAGCTCGCTTCCTCGAGTGTAGTTCGCTTTCATTAATTGAATTCCACTCATGCATTTTGTACATGCAAATAGTTATTTTTTATGGTTTAAGCTGAGAGTGAGGAAAAATGTTTTTTTCATCATGCTTAAAAGTTAGCTTCATTGCATTATTGGAGTTGTGTTCCATTTGGTGAATTATCGGTGCGTTTTTTAGTAAATCTTTTGTGTAACTCATAACACCTTCTTTATTTGCTGTCTGTGTAACGGCGTTTCCCGCATAGATAAGTTAATTTTGCGCAAAATTTTCTCAGCTTTGACGTGGAATTCCAGTGTGTGCTGACTTTAATTTTGAGAAAGTCTTTAGGTAATCTTTGGTACTTTTGGCTGTGTTTCATACCAGCAAAGGGTCAACTGCTCATAACACGGAAATGAACTTCAATGTTTGGCTCTCAAATTTAAAATCATCAGATAAATTGTGATGAATGTGAAAAGCAAAGACTATTCAAAAATAAAGGAGAAATAGCAATAATCGGAATCTTGATGGAAAAAGAAGAACTTTGTGCGTAGATAGGAAATTTTTAGGAGAGTCGTCATTGTGAAGCTGTGTTAAAGATTTTGAACTCAAGAATTCAAAGGAGTGTACTCTCCAGTGATCGAAGAAATACTTTGGAAGGGGTGTTGTTCTTTTTTGTGCAAGTAGAGGGCATTAAGTTGATCTTTAATGGAGCCAAACCCAACGCCCCAAAAAAAGGGCGAGAAGCAGGCCTTCGCGGAAGAAACCCTTTCTAACTTTCCATTGCCTCTGTACCCTCCACTGTAAAATATTTCATTCTTCCCTCACTATTCTTAGCTGTCACGGTTAAAATGTATTATCTAATTTGATTTTTGTGTTGTGCACAGTTGACCCTTTGTACTTGTAAATAATGTTTGTCCTTTTTTGTAAATAATAGAGAAGTATTTAATAGTACGCTCATAATAATAGGCAATTCCCAGATAAAACCTAACAAGACTTTTGGGTAATCTTCTTTCCTGAGAGGAGAGGCAAGTGCCTGAATAATTATTTTTCCTAATCGCTGTAAATCACTTTACCATGATAATCGGGTAAAATAAGTATTTCTTATACTTCACAAGATGAGAAACTAGCTTCTTATCTTGAAATGTTTTCCTCTTTTGTTTCAGACCCTTACAGTCTAAAATGAGCTGTCCCCAATTTTAAATAAAAATTTCAGTAAAAGAAATTTCAAGGACTCAGATAGCTTTGTATCATGCCACTTCTAATACCCCTATTTGGTTGGACACCAAAAATCGCACAGTATTCTTTTGTTGCATAAATAATATCTGAATTGAAAAACACTTAAAAATATCACACTCTTGCAAAATGTCTGTTCATATTTTAATTTTGTCAGACAACTGTGAGGTGCATTGCTGCAAAAAAGTCCCACTGAAAGTATTAAATGTAGGTAGACATCTTATATTAATGCATCTATGCATAGCCAAAGTGCTTAACACGAATTGGCATTTGTGACATTGCAGATCTCCCATCATACTTTATTTTCTCTTTGAAAAACCGGTCAATGTAATTTTCTAAAAACTTCCTTGATGTTTTTTCTCTGTAAGCAGAATATTCTGTGTAAATTTGAAGCTATAAACTTGGCTCGTTTCTCCTCAAAAAAATAGAATAGGAGCGGATATTTTGAAACATCGTAATAGAGACACTCACTCTAACCATTGCTATTGATTCTGCTATAATACGCGGAACATTTTGAGAAAACAGCTTGAAAATGAAAGGGATCTCGGAGCAAACTGAACTCACAATTAGTTTGTTTCATGAGAGAGCAAAGAAAGTATTAGTGGATGATCTGTAACTTTGCAATACTACAATGAGTTTTTTGAAAAATAAAAAAATATGGAAACTTTTTGATATGATCTCAATTATTTAGCTCACTATCTCCGCCTCTGGAAGCACTCTCTTCCTCAGTGTTAATAAGTTCGTAGTTTTTTACTTGATTACTTTGCATCAAGTACTTAACTCGCATGTTGTTTTTACCTCTAAGACTAAAATTATCTCCTGTTGATTTCATTCTCGATAATTGTCGATTGACTTGATCGTGAGTAACTGATATCCAAAAAAATTATGAAATTTTTTCACCTCACCAGT
Source organism: Bemisia tabaci (assembly GCF_001854935.1). Taxonomy (NCBI): domain Eukaryota; kingdom Metazoa; phylum Arthropoda; class Insecta; order Hemiptera; family Aleyrodidae; genus Bemisia; species Bemisia tabaci. Next base: position 314,072 of record NW_017547115.1, read on the forward strand.
TGTAACTCTTTCTGTATATCCCTGAAAATAGTTTCTGAGGACATTGGATTCTAGAGGTTTGAACCCTCAACTTTAGTTAAAAAGTGCTTTTTCAAGTGGATGAATGTAGGTAGATTAGAATCAGCTGTTATTGACAGCAAGAAAAGCACTTCAAAGTATGTAATACATCACTCTGCGAACAATTTTCTGTGTGATGTAATTGGAGAAAAAGAACTGTTACAGTCTCAAAGTGGAGGCAGTTTAAATTTAAACTTCATATTTTTTGTGAGAAAAAAGTTAAAATATTTTCATTTATTTTAATTACTACAAAGCGAATGGATCGCTAAACTAGGTACAATTTCAGCATTCTAACATGTGTTTTGTTTTAAATTTTGATGAAAAAACGTTTATAATAATGTTTAAATTCGCACCTTGCCGAATGTTCCATATGAAGCATTATACATAAGTAAGACTAACTTTTTTTTAATGTAATACTTCTGTCAATATTCTCAGTTACTTTACTGTATTTTCCCTGTAATTTTTGGTACTGTACAAAATTCTCAATTATCCCCAAATTCACACTCATAAGCACAGCACCTTTCTTTTGAATTTTTTCAAGTATTATAAAAAACTTTGGTGAATAAAAGTTGTTTTCATTACATTAAACGATTTTATGTCTCTGGTTTTATTCCACATAGTAATATTTTGTAGTTGTTTTGTCCGATGTTAAGACCCTCCTCATTTAATTATTCTTTTGACTGGATATTAAGGTTGAGTCTTTTGCATGAATAGCCTCTCTTTCATTCAAAAGCTAAAGATTTTATCTGAGTTTACCTTAAAAGAAAGAGACTTGCAAATGTGTCTTGTAAACCCAAGAAAAAAATGTCTTAAAACAACTTGAACTGCACCCCAACATAGTTAATTCCCTGTAATTTTCATTCGTGCGATGATAAGATCACACTCCTTTTTCCTGCAAATCTTTGATTATCACGCACAGGGGATTAATTTTCGTACTTTTCCTCTTTTACTTTCATGCACTTACTTGTGTACACATGGTCGCTGGTGGATAATTCGAGTCTTGCCCTACCGGCAGTGACTTTTAAGACTACAAGAGAAGTAAAATTGTATATTATAAAGACTGGCAATTTTTACAATAATGAGGTACATATCATCCTCTTATCTACATTAATTTAAAAACATGAATAAATTTTGATTTATTTTGTTTTATGACACAAGCCTCCAATCTTCCCTCTGTGTCATGATGATAGGAAATTTGTCCAAAAAATCACCAAGTTTTAATGTGCAAAATTTGGTGAACGGTACAGAAATATTTCTTTATAGATAGGAATTGAATAATAAATTGAAGCAGAATACCCATGTCTTTTTATTTAAGAATAATGAAAAACTTCAGAGCTTTTTACATACATGAAAAATCAAAGCATCGCTATATATATTAATAAAAACAATTTTTTACATAAAATACTACTTCCTAGAAAATGTACCCTTTTTCAATTCTTGGGAGAATTTATTTTGAATAATTTTTCCTGGTCTTTGCTGCTTTGTACCTAGTATATGTAATCCTCATCTATACTTAAGTATAGCTGCAAAAATTGTCAGGGGTTGCAATCTTTTAATCTCTTTGAGCTCAGAAATTTCCCCTCATCAAAATTTCAGTCATTGAGGAAAAGAAGAGCTTTGTGTCCATGTTGATGTCGCTCAAAATCCAGTTGCATTGTAATGTTTCAAAGTTTCATCCCACAACTTTTTTCTTTCATCATTAACAAGTGTAAGTACCTACCTATACATGTTTCCTACCGAAATTTCAGGGAATTTTGGTCAAATCTTCAAGAAATTGACTTAAAATTTAAATAAAATAAAAAATTCAGGAACAAATGACTCTTTCAAATAATTTGCAACATTGAGAGTGAGGCGAGACCGAGACCCTCCTGCTATCAACCCCTTCACGTGCGCAAGTAATGAATGGACACAGCTGCTATGGGGTTGCATACTCGAACTTTTGAAGGATATTTTTGCTCAGTAAAAAATCCGTCATGAAGGCTTAAAGGCAACCATCCAAATACCATCTCCGTTCGGCGCTTTGCCAGAAGAAATTCATACGAAAATCTGTACTTTATATGGACAGTAACCTCCTGGTAGTTAATCTAGTATCCATGCTGGAAAAACCTCGACATGGCCGAAAAGAGGGAGACCTAGGAGGGAAAATGGACGAGTGGTTTTCTTTTCATGAATGAATCGGAGAATGCCCGCACGCTGAAATTCTTAGAAAGTAGAAAATTTTCATCTACTTGAACTGACGAATGAGGCATGACATGACGAGCCACCTGTCGCAGTTCAGTTTTCTTTTTTCCGGCGTTGACAGCGCAAACATTGCTCCATGCGTTGACGAGGCAAGAAAACAAGAGGTGATGATGTGATAAGAAGAGTTAGTTCTGGGATTTTCCGCACAGGCAGCGCTGTAGTCGATTACGTTTTCTGCGTTGCGTCTTATCTCGAAATTCGATAGTTTCGAGTTCGCAGTTGTGATTTTGTTGTCATTATGGCTGATTCAGAATGTGTGCGTGAAAAATCTAATTTAAACACGAATTCAGTGAACGGATGTAAGTGACAAGTTTCAATCAATTCAATTTTTCATATTTTCTCATTATTCAGCAAATACTGGCGAGGATACGCCAGGTTTTGCTCTCGTTTTGTGTTGCGAAGTCCCGTGTAGGGAACCACGACGTTAACCTGTTCTGGCTTTTGAATGAAGGTCAGATGTGTGAGAGGAATTCGCCTCTTTTGTAAAAAATTTAAAATTGGATAAATCCTGCGTGAATCGCCTGAGCTTTTGGGCACTTTCCACCCTCACCCAGCAAGTAAGTTCTTGGCTTTATTCCGCTGTAAGGCCTTTGCAACCGTGAGAACTTTGTTGTGGCTCTTGGCTATTGTGTACCCACTCACATTCTTTTCTACTGCATCAATCTCATTAGTGAGTCTATTTTTTCTTCCATTTCTAATATTCTTGGGCGTTTGCGTGTATTTAACGAGTAGCATCTCTCTTTGATTACCAAAGTTGTGGTACTCACATCTAATAGGTTGTTTGCTCCGTGTTTCTAACCGTGATCTTATCAATTTCACTGCCGACGTCTGATAATTTTTTGTTTGTATGTGTCTATTTGCCTGATCTACCTCAAAAATTACATCTGTCAGCATCATGTCTAGTTTTAATTAACATCATCAACATGTTTATCTCAGTCTCTTGTTGTAATGAATATCTGCATTTTGCTAATGCATTTGAACGATGTAACAGTGTGTCATTGTTATCCAAAAATTTGTGACACCTCTTGGCTGAGATGTATCTTTCCTGTGGGCAGGTATCTTTGAGCTTTTTAACTAAGGCCCCTCAAATTTCTACACAGGTTATGCTCGTTTGAAATATTTGTCGATAAATTGCATCCATTAAGAATGCAAATTAACCTTTCTTCAGAATTTCCAAATGAGCCGGCGGCAACTCATGCAAATTAATCTGTGTGACAGTTACATTAAGTTTTGTAGGTTATAAATTGTCAATGTCTCCTTTTGTAAAAGTTGCGATAGAACTGCTAGGAACTGTTTCCATTGTTAGCTAGTTGGGTGTGATTTTATTTTCTTAAATTTTCCTGAATATTCTGTGGAATGCTATACTTAAATGCTGTTTCATTTACCAGAATTCTGTAAACAAAATCAGACCATCCAAATATTTCCTTCTTTGTTGAAATTGTTTCCCCTCTTTCGTATGGTGATTCCGTCTTCTACATCTTGCCATCTTTCATTGTTAGCGGTGTTCTTCTTGACGAGGAGAGTTATTCACTCCATAGAGGATTCTTTGCACCTCTACCTTGTGTGAAGTTTTCATCTGTAGAAGCTCCAATGCAAAAATTTTGAAAAAGTTATGCTAGGGTGCAGATCAAATCTCTGGCCAACAATTTCACTCTTTTTTTGTTCGCTCGGTTTAGTAGCCTAGGGTTTTTTGAAATGTTTTAAAGACATCTTATTCTTTAGACGGTAGTTAAAATCATTTGGAATGTTCCAAGTTTTTTTTCTTTGTACCTAGTAAAAATTCTCATTGTGAAACCACCCACCCTGGTTCTAACTACTTCAATGTAAAGCAGAGTCTTGCTAATACAGAATGAAGCAGCAAGTCAAACCTGCATTTCTTTACCACCCTGATCAAAGAGGTCTCATTCATTGCAGCGGTGATGACTTGAGAATATTTTTTTATGCTTGGGCATTTTGCAAACTATCTAATCGTAGATGTTTAATTTTTATGCTAATGACAACAGTTTCCAGTAAGCCCACAGGCTGATTGCTTTTTCATCATATGATCTGTCGTTGAAAATATTTACATTAGAGCCACTGCATAGGCTCATTTTTTTAGCGAGAACAGCATTGCATTATTATTCAGTCATAAAATGTTGCATCTCTTCATCATACCTTTATCAAATGGGATCGACAAGTTATCGGTGTCTTTTGCAGAGCTGGGTAACAATACATATACTTGACAAAGGGATGAGGGGAAAATCACATTACCTATCATCCAACCAATGATGCCATTTCATTTTTATCATAGTTACTATTTTCTGTCAATGTTTATCAAATTTCATCAACTGGCCTGCAGTTTTAAACATTTGAAATTAAATTCCAATATTGCACTTATTTTTAAAAAAAAAACATCGTAGAACAGCTCATAAATTAAGGAATGTCTACACTTTGCGTCCCATAAAGTCTCACAAAACTTTTTCAAACAGAAAAATGACATATTTTTATTGCTAAAATGTTCATCGCCCAAATAATTTTCACATTCCAAACGAATTTTTACACAATTTTTTATCACAAAAGATACAGGAACTCTATGTTAGCTCAATATTAAACGTGGTAGAGGGAGTGCAGATCTCCAGATTATCTTCAGAAGAAAAAAAAATCAGATATAATTAAAGGAAGTTATCCATAAACAGTAAAAGATCTTAAAATTACCTACTTTTTCTACTAATCAGACTTAATCGCCTGAAAAATTCTGAGGTATCAAAATCATAAGTCAAGTCTCCCTTAAAAAAAAAAAAAAAAAAAAAAAAAAAAAATTAAAATCGTTAAATATGAAAATGAAAAAAAACACTTCTTAGCGAAAAAAAAAATCGTTTTTTCGATGTCAATCTTTCATCATCATATAATAGTCGAATTTGATCATTTTACATCACTGAGGGATGTAGGTAATTTCGTGTAAAAATGCATGCTCCTATTCTCTAAGATATTGAAGACGGCTCACACTCCAAAGCTAAAACGAAATTATTATCCCTCCCAGTCACCTAGGTATTTTCTTCTCGGTGCACCATGCACGCCCCCTCCCCCTCCCCCTCCTCATTTAGTGAGTGTATTTTCCGAAGGAAATTTTTTCTCTCGATTTTACTGTACTCCCGATTAGTTACCCCAAAACTCTGTGGATGGTCAGTGTGCAATATCACGTTATCAATTTTTACCGCTCAAATTTCTTGGCGCACGTAGATAGAGCTATTTTTTCGCGCCATTTTCCTTGCGCTATCACCGCCGGTTCCAGGGAAGCGTGCGCTACAGGTTGTAGCCTCAGACGGCAGCGTTGATTTTTATCTAAATCGATTTGTTTGCATACCAATGCCGTGCGATCGTCCTCCTGCTAGACATGGTTGCAAACATATTGCAATCAATTTTCTCTCAAAATTAGTCTCAACTGTTTTCGCAATATTTTCAAGATGAAGCCATCAACTTTCAACGCCAGCTGATCGTGAAGTCCGTTTGATAGTGAACCATCAGACGAGTTTCGAACTCATGCGGATCTTGGTAGACGTTTCATAATCAGGATTTCACGTGTAAAACGGCAGCTGTCTTCTCCAAATTTGACTTCGGAGTGTGAGAGGTTTTTCACGCACGTGTGACCGAGAATTTTAAAACACGCCTTACAAGCACTAACTTAAAATCAGTGTTTTTGACTCAAAATCGGGTTTCCCATCGTAGTGAGCAAGAGTTTCTACCCTAAGACACATTTTGCCTAAACCCATCACACATACCTTAATAGCCCAGGCTGATGGACAAAACCTAGAAAACTGAGAGTTTATTTAGGCAGTAAAAAATTGTTCACAAAAAAATGTTGGCGATGAAAAGGACCGGAATTTATCAGTTTCGCTCAATTTTTCTTTTTCATTTTTCTCCACGAAAGTACTCTCTAATTCGAAAATTTCTGGCCTGGACACACACTTAATACAGTTCTTCACTGGAGAAAAAAGTCTCTTGGATCCAGTGTCCAAACTCTTAGAGAATTTAACAAGAAAAAGTACCTACTCTTGATTTAATTGCATTTTTGCTTGAAGCGAGAGCCTCTTAATTTAAGCAGATTTTCTTTTGACTCGAGCAAATATCCGATTGAATCTAGAGGACTTTTTCTTGTCAAATTTTGTTAAGAATCTGATCACTAAACCCAAGAGACTTTTTTTTCCGGATTTTTACTTGAATTGAGAACCAATCCTCTTAATTTAAGCAGATTTCCTTTGGATTCGAGCAAAAATCCGATTGAATCAAGAGTATTTTTTCTTGTCAAATTTTTTAAGAGTCCCGACTCTAGATCCAAGATACTTTCCAATGTTTACTTTTTTCTTTTTTTTGGGGGGGGGGGGGGGTTTAAAAGTAAACAAACGGGGGGGGGGGGGAGTTTTTTGGCTTCTATTCCTTTGTTCAAATTTTTTAGGAATCTACAGCCATCTATACACAAATGAGGTTATTTCGAGCTGAGTAGGATTTGAAAGAGTAGGAATGTTATATTGGACATTTTTAGGGAGTTAGGTGGGGAGATAGCAATGTTTACTTAGTAGTGAATAAAAATCATGAAATTGTATGTCTCCACGAGAGCTCAATGACGCAGATTCGATTAGCATCGAGAACGAGCGTAATGCAACTCGGCAGTCGACAGATACAACGAATAATGAAAGCATACATAAATTGTGCCAATTATTTGAAGCAGGGAGAGCAGACGACAAAATCCGATTTGAAAAGAACGTCTTGCGCAGCCCGAGCCGTATTCTACCGTGCTTAGGATAAACGCCGTATGAGCCTTCAGACGTTGCCAAATTTCCTTTGATAAAAACAGAATTTACTGGGAAAATTGTGAATATTTTCCCCCCCAAAATTTTCACCTAATTTTGCACGCAGTTGGATCTAAAATATCTGAAAGTTTCGTGGGAAAATATGCATACATTTGGTCAAAAATACACGTTTTAGAAAGGAAAATTTGGCAAGTCTCGAATGTTCATACGGCGTTTTTCCTTAGCACGGCAGAATTGTGCCCAGTATGACGATTTGTTTAAAAATGGACCTCGCTATCACCTCCATTCGCGAAACGTGTGGATGAGGAAATAAAGTTTGCTAACTGGTGTCAGATATTGTTGAGCCAGCAAGATCGAAAGTTGATACAAGGAGATAGAAAGTCAGGTACAGCTAAAATCTTACAGGAATACCGTTCTTTGTTTATAACACTGATATGCAGCCCGTTTCCTCGAGGATGGAAATAAACCGCAACAGTGTAAGGAGTATGACTTGAGGACCGGTTCTATCACTTCTCGATACAGATTAACCTCATATTACAATTCGACAGTATTTGTTGCATTATAACCGAAGGTCAAGGTTTTTAGTTTGAAAATGCCCCATCGGAGTAGAAATACCCCTCGGTCCATGGACTTAACTATAAAGGTACTCACATGGTATCCTAGAGCCCAATAGCTAGATTGCAGGAGCTTAATTTAGGGGTACAAATGAGCCTTTTTTTCTCTTGAAAGTTTTTGTCCGAAGGGGTACAGACCTTAAAATTTTCGGGAAATTTAGTTTTTTTCTAAATTTTGGCAACGATATCTGATCAGAACTCATCGTGGTTATGGGATCATTGACACGTTCCCTTGAAAAATATAGAGAGCAGTCAAAAATAGCTTTTCTTAATATTTGACCGAATTTTTGGGTCCTTCCACAGGAAAAAAGATGTTAAGGGTTATTTCCTAAAATCGTGGTACCACCTCACTTTGTTGGATGATATGGACGTTTCCAATTAATTTTGGTAGTACCACAACATTTGGGTTCGTAACCTAATTTATTGGGGTACTACCACAATTATAATTGGAAATGTCCAAGCTTGGACGTAATCCCTACCCCTTTTTTTTCGTGTCACTTCGTAACAGGAGCCGAATACTGTCGTGCTAAGGAAAAGCGCTGTATAAACCTTCAGACGTTGCCAAATTTCCTTCGATAAATCTCGAAATTTTGGAGAAATTTGCGAATATTTTTCCTCCAATATTTCAGATAATTGTGATCGCGATTTTAACTAAAGTTCTTGAAAATTTCGATGAAAAATATTCATAGCTTTCCTCAAAAATGAACATTTTATCGCAGGAAATTTGGCAACTCTCGAATGTTCATACGGCGTTCTTCCTTAGCACGGCAGAATAGGCGCAGGGATAGGTTGTTTAGCAGGCCCAGGAACAGTGTTCGAAACTCACAGGCGCCAAATGCGCCTAAAAAATAGGTCATGGCGCCCAAAAAATGAAGGCTCTGCGCCAACGTGGCCCTTAAAAATTGCCCCCTAAAAATCTGGATTTTCATATCAGGTGATTATTCGAAATTTTCAGCACTATAAGTGAAAGCTTTTTTTGATCTTCACGATTTCATCCTTTGTGCTTTTGTCATCCCCAAGTTACAGCTACTTACTAGTTCTGTTACGAAAACATCTTGCGTCCAACTTTTCACTAATTGCGCCGTAATATATGGGCAAAAAGTCAATTTGGCCCCTAAAACATCTTCAATGGCGCCTAAAAATCGGGCTTGATGCGCCACATGGCTCCTAAAACTCAAAGGTGAGTTTCGAACTCTGCCCAGGAACACGCTCCCCTTCGAAATAAATTGAGCACAGTGGCAGCGTTGGTGCGTACGACAATTGAGATTTAATTGGTGCCAAGTGCAAGTGCCGAGCTCGCACGCTGTGACTATGGCTGGACTCGAGTACCAACCAGCCAATGAGCCGTTTGGGAACCACCAAGGTAGAAGAGCTGTCTTAAATGCCGTCGTGGAGCTCCTGCAAGAGCGGCGATTCGCTGTCTAATCGACCAGCAGCTCCGTGTACCGCAGAAACAAACACGATGGTAGTGCCACCAACAATTACCGGGTCGCAAAATGAGTTGTTTCTTTTAGTTGGCTCATTGCGGGCCAAAAGACTCGGCAAAGCACTCGGCCTTGGCCCGGATTTGACTTCATTTTGCAATTAGGAACTACGATTTCCGGCTCACACGCAAAGACACTTATGTACATAGGGAAACTAATGGTGCATACGTTGTTTCCTGACTGAGCCAGAAATTGTGGTTCCGAATGAAGATGTTGCATATGTGAGGAATTTGCGATTTGACTATTGATTTTTTACGTAAAAGTTCGCGAGAAACACGCTGGTGCCACTGGTTTCCTCTGAAATTAACTCCCAAGCTCAAAAAAAGCTCTCAAGTTGAGGCCAAAATGGAGGGGATATCCCACGCTATCCTGAGAGTCCACCTCTACAGCAAGACAAACTGTCCATGCGAAGATAGGGAGCAAATACATTGACAGGGCTGCCACTTTATTTGGGGACTCCAAAACTGAAAACACGGCAACCCTGTTAATGTACTTGCTCCCTATCTTTGCATGGAGAGTTTGTTTTGATGTAAAGGTGGACTCTCAGGATAGCGTGAGATACCCCCTCCATTTTGGCCTCAACTTGAGAGCTTTTTTTGAGCTTGGGAGTTGATTTCAGAGAAAACCAGTGGCACCATCGTGTTTCTCGCGAACTTTTACGTAAGAATCAATAGTCAAATCGCAAATTCCTCACCCATGCATCATCCCCATTCTCTTCCAGGAGCACCTCTTAAATTTTTAAATATGACGAAATAAACATCAAAATTTGCAGTTTAAGTCGAAAAGTTCATGTCCGACCTCTCCGATCGACTCGATCCACTGTGAGGCGGTCGAATGACGTCGGCGTGTTGTCGAGGCACAGATGCAGTCCGTTCTATTCCGCATCCGGAGATTCGGAACTCTCGCACGGCTCTTAAGGGGGGGGGGGGTGAAGGGTGGAACGGTGCAAAAGCCGTGGGATAAATTCGAACGAATCCGACGGATCTAATGGCCAAATTCAAACAATTAGCAGCCCGGCCCCCGGCGCACGTGAACTCGGACGCGAATTGACGAAAATATATTTTTGGAATCGTCCGGACCGATCCCCCCTCGCTCCCCCGTCCAGCCCCCGTGGGCCCCCTTCACCTGCAGTGGCGTTGTGAAGAGGGCGAAAACGCATTCTTGCCAAATCCGACTCGTCTAGCCGACTGTCGGCGAGTTTACCTGGGACGCGGGTTTTGTGCCGCCTTGTTGCCGAGCAACGCTCGACGTCACGCCACGCGTCGCGACGCAATATGGCCGTGTCAAAAAAATATATTTTTTTGAACTTATTTGATCATCCATGGAGAAAGAAACCGTAGTTAATTGCCCAGCTAAGAAGAACCAACAGTGCCAATGATTGGGGTCGTGGGCGCATAGTGCATCGGGTTAATAGCACTGGGGAAAAAAACACATTGGATCTAGAGCCCAGACTCTTGAAAACATTGACAAGAAAAAGGACTCTTGATTCAATCAGATTTAAGCTTGAATAAAAAGGAAATCCGCTCAAATTAAGAGGCTTGATTCTTGATTTAATCAAGAATCCGATTGAATCGCGAGTATTTTTTCTTGTCGATGTTTTTAAGAGTCTGGACTCTAGATCCAATGTGTTTTTTTTTTTCCAGTGAGGAACAGGGTGTCGAAAAGTCCGAAAAAAGCACTGATTTTTTCAAGGCGGTCCGGAAGTATTGATAAAGAGCGGAATTCCGCAAGATGGTCCGGAATTTTTTCATTTTTTGTCATTTTTGTCGCAATTAGAGCGGGGAATTCAATTTTTTTAAATTTGCCGAATTTCGTCAATTGGAGGTACCGAAAAGGACTGAATTTTTCTGTTGATGAGGTACTGAATTTCTTCGTAACGCACTGAAAAAGTACTGTAAAAGCACTGATTTTTCTGTTTTTGTAGACACCCTGTAGGAGAGGTCGGACAAAATTTGGAAACTTTAAAAGCTCATGGCTCCGTTCATACTGGACTTTTAGGTTTTAAAAGTGGTTTCGTTTTTTCTCGTGAAATTTTCTCTCAGTAATATCCCTTGAAATTCAAAATGTGAGGAATTAAACATCCCCCTTTGCCTTGACGGCTATAGATGCAAAATTTTACCACTTCTGAGTCTCTGGGAAGACCCTGTATAATCCCTGAGACAATTGTAGGGTCTCGCGTTTAGGCCGTTTTGACCGGAAGGTAGTAAGATCCTTCCTTTTGAGTTCAGTTGTTTAGAAGTAAGTCAATAGACACGAACAAACAGTGAGAGGTTATGGCATCATGTTTTAAATTATACTCGCCAATGGTGCTGCTATTAGATTGGGAGCCCTCCTCTCAAGTGCATTTGATAGAGCAACTTCGCCAAATTTCATCGAAATTCCAATTTGCCCCTTGAACGCTAAGAATGATGGAATATATTTAATGGTCCCCCACTTTCTAAATCGGCAACAGGGGATCAATAAGCGTTTTGCTCGGTAATAGTGATTAAACAGTCACCCGAGTTTTATATTTTTAGCGTGAATTCGATTTACTTTTCGGCGGCAATTTTAAAGAGGTCATTCGACTCTTTCACATCGTGTGGCTTCGCATACAGTTTGATCTATGTATACCGGTGAACCACCAGCGGGCTGATTATTCAAATTGATAGACAAAGCGATAGACGTAGAAAACATAGGAAAATAAATCGATCCTATTGGTTGAAACGGATGTTTGTCACAGACAATAAGGGGGGAAATGATGGACCAACTACGGGATCTCTCGTGGGCTGCTGTTCCCTCCTTTGTCCATTGCAACCACCCGCTTCCACCAAGAGGATCGCTTTATTTTCAACTTCCAAAATGAAGTCTTCATCAGAGGAAATGCGAATGTTCGCACGATGTTTTCCTTTAGCACGGCAGAATACAACTCCTGTTTAAACAGAAAAATTTTAAAAAAAATTAAAGCACCGCTGTATAATGTAATCGCATCAAAACCTTATACCTTAGAATACGATAAATATAATTTATATTTATCGTAACACCCCTCCCCTCCGCCCCCTTTTTTTCTTTTTCCCATCAAGTTCTCAAAGGAGCTTCGTAAAAGCGTCTGGAGAGGAGGGGGAAGGCTGAGCGGAGACGTAACGAAAGAAGGAAAAATAACTTGAAGCCGCGGTGCGCACAATGGAACGAGCCATCAACAGAGACCGACCATGACATTTTTAACTATGGTGTCTAGTTTTTTAAAACCGGGATTCATCAGGGAATGTAAATTTACCGGGAAAATTAGGGGAAGATCAGGAAACCTGTTCCAGAAACTGGGAATCTCTTCTCCAACCACCCAGGGATCATTTCGTTTTCAAATTCGGCGGTCTAATTTGACGTGCGCCAAACAAATGGCTGTAAGATGAATTAAAATCGATATGCATAAATAAAACTCTGGAAAATTAAATTATTTCCCCCAAGAAAATCCCGGGAAAGTGGGAGAAAACTTCGGTTTCTCATCAGGGAATGAGCTCCTGAAAATCAGGGAAAAATCAGGGAATGAGCTTTGCCAAGAAAACTAGACAACATGTTTTTAACAAAAACTAAAAATTTTGATGTCCATCCCGTCTTTTTTTAAGTGTTTAGGAGTGGTGCAAGCAGGAAATATTGGGAGAAAATGAATATAACCACCATTAAATCGCTAAACTTCGTATTAGTAGCTTTGATACAAGCTTTTTAAGTTTTCAGGCATCGTGCCTAACCTCTTCCATTGACTAGCTCCACTGTGCGGCGGTTGAGTATTTTTAATTGACGTGCGAAGTATCAACAATGCTCGCTGGGAACACGTGAGCGATTGTCATGTTGCTGTGGTGGAGGCGGGACGCAGAAACTTCGAAATGAAAGGGATTAGGAGATTTTAAGTAATGACAGCATCTCGAATTCATAAGGTTAAGGTCGAATAACAATATGAAATACACGGATATTAAATTTAATTTAGGAAACATTTCATAGATGTTTGAAGTAGTAGTATTTATGTTGTAGGTTGGTATGATATCCAAGCACTATAGGTGAAGGAAGAGTGTTGAGTCTTAAGAAAACTTAAATTTATTCAAACTTAACAAGAGTTCCGAAGTTTTTCGGCGACTAGGGCCATCATCAAAATAATCAGTATTAAGTATAATATATTTTGTCGCCAAACATTGGGAAAAAAACCCCATTGGATCTAGAGTCCAGACTCTTGAAAACATTGTCAAGAAAAAGGACTCTTGATTCAATCAGATTTAAGCTTAAATCAAAAGGAAATCCGCTCAAATTAAGATGCTTGGTTCTTGATTTACGCTTAAATCTGATTGAATCAAGAGTATTTTTTCTTCTCGATGTTTTTAAGAGTCTGGACTCTATATCCAATGTGTTTTTTTCCAGTGTTCCGCAGAACAACTGAATTTTTTGGTTGCAGGGTTTTAATTATTTTGCTGGTGGTTTTCCCATTTTTTTTCGAGTAATTCAAATAGAGTTTAAGTTTGGATCAAAATTAAATCAATAGAGTGAGCGCCTTTCGTTTTTAAAAAGGAATGAATAAAAAATTGAACAGGCGTTTTATGGATAAATTATATTTTTCTTCCCCAGTCAGGCCTTAATTACTATACAATCACCTGCTCGTCCAAACTGTAAGCATGTAATAAGAAAACCAAGGTCGAAGCTAGTATAGAAGTAATCTTCCAATTTTTTCTCGCTTTCACTTTTTTTCCTCCTGCTCGCCTCATCAACAGCGAAGAAAAACCTCCGCCCTCCTTAATAATTCAGCAAATATAACTTTCGATCGACAAGGCGTCGCGTCGTTTGCTACACGAAACAACGTAACCCCTTTCGAAGGTTGCAAAACTGACAGAAGCCGTTCATTTTATCCTAAGAAGACGACGTAACTAGAGTCCCTTTATACTGAGAGTCAAGACAATGTGAATCCATTTCTGATTGGTTCCCCTATTTTAGGCCTTCACAGTGTCACAAGCGGGAATAAAGATTACATTTTCACCAAAAACTGCAAAGATTATAATCTGGAATGGACCGAGGAATTGCAGGTTCGGCAAGGAACAAACAGAATGAGAGAAGGAACGGAGAAAGGAATTTGAGAATGGGCCGATCAAAGATTACAAAAAACGTTCAATTTCTGTAATCTTTATTCCCGTTTGTGACTCCATGAGGGGGTGTTGTCTTGACTCTCAGTATGAAGGGACTCTAGAGGTACTTAGCAGTTCCCCTGGGAAAAATACAATTCGCGAGTAGAAATTTTGCAACATTGAGAGGTAGTTATGTTCTTTCGGCCGGGAAAGATAGCGAACACTTGTCGAGCAATCGAGTCGTTTACTTGTGTTTTACACCTTACGCTGTTCTGTGTCGCCGCTGTCTAGTGTGAATGTGCAGTCGTTCGTTGTGCTTTAACGGATCATTAAAAGATAATTTATGGGGTCGTTAAAGTGAGGCATCGGCTATAATCAATTTTTGGCATTGACGGTGGAAATCCTCGCTCTGCATCACGGACGCTTTAGGATCCATTTGATACCGTCGCAATTCGCATTTACATGCGTTCGTTTCGTGAATCCGCAATATACGATCTAAGAAAATATATTCTAGAGACCCCACACTGCTTTCTCCCCTACAGTGTAAAAAGTTCATCTCGGAAATCGGCGCTCAATGACTTATGACCGAGGTTGCTAGGTTATATCATAAAATGAAATGAGAATATTTCACATGGGATCAAATGGGGAATGATGCTGATTTTCAGCACAATCTGACAACAATGCTAGTGACTAGCGAGTTGAGTCATTGATCTCGCAATGCTAACCTATTTTGCCAAAACCCGCCAAACAACATACCCCCTAAAATCATCAGCCATCGTTCAAAGAATTTTCTTCGATTTTTTTCCATAAGTCGCTCGCGATCATCACTCATCAATAGGCGAAAAGGAGCGTTGACTTCCGAAATTTACATCTGCCCCACCTACGGGTTGATCATTGAAATTGATTGGCAAAACAATAGACAAAGAGGATTAAAAGCAAATGGAGGGATTCTATAAGTGAAAACGGGTGTTTGCAATGGACGTAAGAAGCAAGTAATAGACCAAGGGCAATTAACGAGAGATCCTTTAGTTAATTTATCATTTTCTCCCTTAGTCTATTGGTGGTAACAACCATCCGTTTCAACCGCAGGATCGCTCCTTTTTCCCATTGTCCTCTTTGTCTATAGCTTTGTCTATCAATTTCATCAATCAACTCGCATTGTCTCCAGTGCACGGCCGGATTAAGGGGATGGCCACATGGGCCGCGGCCCATGGCGGCAAATTTTGCAATTTTTTTAAATGTAGGTATTAAAAAAATCGAATTTAGAAAAAAAATTACATCCGAGAAAAGGCAACAAAATCTCTCTCCTGAGAGTATAGTAATTTCTAATTGTGTCGTCTTTCAACGTCTACAAGAGACAGCACCTTTAATGGGCCTGTTGCAAACTTATGCTAGAGCAAAACTAAGCAGAGTTGTTTCTTATAGATAATGCCTCAAAAATCACGATGAGCGCATCGGCAAACTCTGAAATGCACTCATAACTTCACAATCTGCGTAAGAAATTTGCGGTTTTTTGAGCTTCCCGCTTCAAAAACGATACTACGGCACAGGTGAACATTTTGTTAGAGGAGTCGCTCCATCGTCTGCAATACTCATCATGGCCGACGCCAATCCGACAAAACACGTGTGATGCTACGAGATAACACCTGCACAGGATTAGACCAAGTAACAACCGGCGTGTTTACGTTCATATTTTTCTCGCCCGCCTTGATTGACCTTGAACTCTCCTCGAATTACGCGCAGAACTGCGCAAGCGTCGGCCATGATGAATATTGCTGACAATGGAGCGACTCCTCTAACAAAATGTTCACCTGTGCCGTAGTATCGTTTTTGAAGCGGGAAGCTCAAAAAACCGCAAATTTCTTACGCAGATTGTGAAGTGATAAGTGCATTTCAGACTTTGCCGATGCGCTCATCGTGGTTTTTGAGGCATTATCTATAAGAAACAACTCTTATTTTTGCTCTAGCAAAAGTTTGCAACAGGCCCATTAGTCGAGTTGAGAGAGAAACCGAACACGCAATTTGGCCTGGAACGGCGTGACTTAGAGAGAAATGATGACTAGGACTTGAGATGAAAAGGAGAAGCCCTCGGCGCGGCGGTCGGCATGTAACACATATTAGCGCCTATAAGACTGCACGAATACTTCACGCATTGCATCGTGCGGTCACTGCAGTCAGCGTGAAACGGATAGCGCCTACAAGAATGCATGAATACTTCACGCATTGCACCAAAGACACTGGTCAGCGTGAAATGCATAGCGCCTACAAGACCGCGTGAATACTTCACGCATTGCGCCAAACACAGTGCAGTCTGCGCGGCACGGCGGCGGAAGTTAAAATCATTAAACTACATTTATGTTTGTTCTTTCATAATTTTTTCGCTTATTTCTTATGAATGAAAGGCCTTGTCCACACAGAGATAGGTTTACGGAACTGAACTTTCGCGCGCAGTTCCGTGAACTTTTGCTACTAGTGTTGACAGGGCTTACGCAAAAAATGTGTCCAACACAAGTAAACGCGTCTTCTGCATCCTTCCCCCGCTGGCACGTTCACTCGACGGTTTTTATTGATGTTTCAAAACGAATGAGAAGGGGGTGGCAAAATACAGGCGGCCCATGGGCGGTAAGTTGGTAAATCCTGCCCTGCTCCAGTATTTTTTCCGGGAAATTATTTGCAAATAGACTAGGACTGCTCCATCATTAAGCAAATCCGAGCTTTGACTTTCAAAAATAACTTTTGCACAATATAGAAATTAGGAGTGCGGAGTCTTTATCTTGTATCTTAGCGCGCCACATGAATCGCTGTGAGGAGGGAACAGAAAGAAAAACAAAACGCCTTCTTTTTTCAGGTATGCAACACGCTCATCCATGGAGCACGAATAGTTGCATCCAAATGTTGGAGTCGTGTCCGTTCGTTAACCTAGAAGACATTTTTAGTTGATTAATTATTTCTGTTTGTGAGTTGCGCGCAGTGATCTCTTTTTTTCTTCCTGCAAAGTGCAAAAACCGTTGCACGTAATTTTCACGAACAAATGCACAACACCTATATCATACTCTAAGGGAGCTAGCAGCGCGGGGTCTCCATAATGTATTATTCTATCTTTGCGCGCAACGTGAATCGCTGTCGGGACAGAAAAAAAAAACCCAAACTCCTTCATTTTTTCGAATCTGCAACACGGAAATCTATGTAGCACGAATAGTTGCATCCAAACGCCATTATCAATGTCGTGTCCGTCCGTCAGCGGAGAAGACATTTTTAGTTGATAATTTATACATGTTTGTAAGTTGCGCGCAGTGATCTCTTTTTTCTTCTCAAAAAAGCAGGGTTGCCACAGTCAGGAAAAGCCGGGAAATGTCAGGGAATTTTAAAAAGTCAGGGAAAACCGGAAAATGTTAGGGAAAAGTTGTTAAATCGCCTTCATTTACTTTCTAGAATGGGTTTGAGATTTCAAACAACAAATGCCTGAAAACTATCTTCAATTATGCCTTCTGAACCATCCGTCACATCTTCAACTGTCAGGGAAATCAGGGACATGTCAGGGCATTTCATTTCCTAAATTCTGTGGCAACCCTGAAAAAGCGAAACCATAGCACGTAATTTTCTCGAACATAAGTACGAAAACTTTTACACTACAGGAAAGACAACTTTTATACTTTAGAGACAGGGTCTCTAAAGTATATTATCTCTGGAAAGATACACGGAGAAAAAAACTTTGTGCGTGGGAACCAAAGTTTAGGTCTTATGGATCTCTGAAGTTTTCGGAGTGAGCATCCGAACACTTAAGGTCCAGCTGCTGAAGTTTGGATCACACATCTGAAACTTCAGTTCTTACATCTGAAGCACTTCGGTTTTCACATCCGAAAAACTTCGGTTCTCACAACCGAAAAACTTCGGTTCTCACATCTGAAGTACGCAAGAACTGAAGTTTCAGATGTGTGATCCGAACCTCGACAGCTAGACCTAAAGTGTTCAGATGCTCAATCCGAAAACTTCAGAGATCCATATGACCTAAACTTCAGGTCCCACGCACGAGGTTTTTTTCTTCGTGTGGGACCCACATTTTAGGTCATATGGATCTCTGAAGTTTTCGGATTGAGCATCTGAACACTTTAGGTCTAGCTGTCGAGGTTCGGATCACACATCTGAAGTACTTCAGATGTGAAAACCGAATTACTTCAGATGTAAGAACTGAAGTTTCAGGTGTGCGATCCAAACCTCAGCAGCTGGACCTTAAGTGTTCGGATGCTCAATCTGAAAACTTCAGAGATCCATATGACCTAAACTTCAGGTCCCACGCACAAGGTTTTTTTCTCCGTGTATGAGGCGCCGGCACACGTTCGATTCCCCGCCGATAAAAACATAAACTTCTTTTATGAGCCATTCCAGGTATCATAACGACGAGGAAATGGTCCAGCCACCCCGTCCCCCCGAGCATCCCTCGATTCCCTCGGCGGCGGGTTAATAGGGCGATCGCGGGCGAATGTAGGGGATTTTTCCAGGCTGGCGTAAGCGTCGCGGCGGCCGACGGTAATTAGAACGATCGTTTACGCGGAATCAATTTGTGGAACGGACTTAATTTCCCGGGTCCAACGAGCGGTTGCGTATGCCTCGCCGCGACCCGGGTCGTTGCCGGCTCGTCTCAGCGCGAGCTTGAGCTGAGCTTTCGTTCCGCACCGGTGCCGTGGTTATTGGAGCTTCGTCGGCTCTTGATGACCTTCATCGGGATTCCTATCTCGCGATTGTTGATTTACCCTAAGAATATTCTTAAGGAGGGTTGTTAAGGTCAGGGAATGCCGGGAACCGTCAGGGAATTTAAGAAAGTCAGGGAGAATGGCGAAAGTTTCACAGGGAAAAATTCAGTGGTGAGGCGTATATGATCGATCATCGATATGTTCAGGGTTGCCTTAGTCAGAGAATACCGGGAATTGTCAGGGAAAAGTCACCGTAATTGCTTGTTAGAACGGGTTTGACGTTTCGAACAACAAATTTTACACAAACCTCGAAAACCTTGACAAATTTTGCCTGAAAACTATCTCTAATTTTTTTTTTTTTTTTTTTTTTTAACCATTAGGGATTCCCTAGTGTCTCCAATGCTTTTTGCGCTAAATTCACCAAAAACTGTAATAAAATTAACTAAAAATTTGGGTTGGTTTGTGTTTCACTTCCTATATCAGCCGTAAGTAACACATTAACACAAATATTTGTATCAGTGCAGGTACTCTACCTTTGCTGTTTCATAGCTTCAGAGTGTCTACAAGTCCGGAAAGTCCGGAAATAGTACTGATTTTTAAGGGCGTACCGGAAGTACTGAAAAAGTGCGGAAATTCCGCATGAAGGTCCGAGATTTTTTTCATTTTTTGTCACTTTTGTCGCCTTTTAAGCGAGAAATTCAAATCTTTGAAATTCTTCAATTGGAGGCACTGAAAATTCCTGTTAAGAAGGTACTGAATTTCATAGGAATGTACTGAAAAAGTACTGTTAAAGTCCTGATTTTTGGCCAACCTATTTTAGTAGACAATCTGTTGTGTTTCACTTCCTATACTAGCCAAAAGTAACACAAGAACACAAATATTTTTACCAGTGTAGGTACTCTACCTTTGCTGTTTATAGCTTTTAAATGTGGTTCATTTTTTCGATGCGACTGTCGAAAAATATGGGGAGTCTTACGGGAAATTCAACAGTTTTCTCGTTCGATTTTGCAACGTAGGGACGGGACTGAACGTGGACGGTTGAGCTTGAGTGTGCGACACGAGCCCGAGCGAGAACGACGACGTGGAATGAAAGTATTGAAAGTCGGGCACCGAGTCCTGGCTCCAGTCTGCCAACCCGCCGATTCGGCAAGTGAAAGTTCCTTGTCGAGAACTTTAACGCCCGCCCTCCCGAGCTTCAAAGTTCACCTCCGGCTTCCCCAAAAAGAATAATCTGAATCTTCTTTGCGGGTCTGAAAGATCCAACTTTGATCAACCAAGGGCGAGTTTTCAGAAAGGAAGTAGGGAAAAAATGTATGTTGTTTAGTTTCAGGTTGGAAAAATAAAATATTAGGCGGTTATTAATCGCTAATGTCGGTCAAAGCCCTCAAATGGATGTCAATTCCCTGCGTTTTAGCCGCTTACTCAACGGAGTAACATCACAGTCAGCCAGTGATAACGGCGCCTGTCGGTGCGCCACTTCCATCACTGAGAGCTGTAAGAAAATCGAAACGCCCTCATTTTTTCGGGTATGCAACACGGACATCCTTCGAGTTCGAATAGTTGCATCCGAGTGTCCGTGTGAATGTCGCGTCCGTTAGCCGAGAACCGAGATACTATTAAATTGATAAATTGAACTTCCGTTTGTGGAAAGCACGCAGTAGTCTCTTCTTTATTCTTGTAAAGAACGGCAATTATAGAGCATAATTTTTACGAACAGATGTAAAAAGACGGACTCAGGCAAAATGTGCCACGAGATGGAAACATAAATTATTGTTCAGCACAGCAAATATAAAAAAAAAGAAAGAAAAAAAAAAAAAAAACTTGTTCGGGACCACAAATTTCGATTTTTGTTTCTTCAATGCTAGACACACTCCAATACTCTAAAGGTCATAACATCTATACATTTAATATCCTAAGGCTTTTTTTGTCCTCCTTCGATCGCGGAAACTACTCGACCGATTTTCCTCGGGTTTGATTTAAACGAAAGCTCTTTACTTGTAGATGTGACAGCTCCGCATCCCTTAGTTTTCCGACTTGCGCGGATTCCTTAACACATTTCGTAAGTTTTCCTATGAGCTACTAAATTATTGATCGATCGATTTCATTCGTGGAAGACTGGTAGTGACATTTTTTCTCTTAGCAGAGTGTCTACAAGTCCGGGATTTCCAGAAAGTCCGGAAATAGTACGGATGTTTTAAGGGCGGTTCGGAAGTACTGGAAAAGTGCGGAATTCCGCTAGAAGGTCCGGAATTTTTTCGTCTTTTGGTCAATTTTGTCGCCATTTGAGCGAGAAATTCCAATTTTTAAAATTATCGAATTTCATCAACTTACTGGAGGCACTGAAAAAGTACTGAATATTTCTATGGAGGAGGTACTGAATTTCTTGGGAATGTACTGAAAAAGTACTGTTAAAGTACTGATTTTTGGCCAGCCTGTTTTAGTGGACACCCTGCCTAGAAGGTTCGCTGCCCTTTTGGGCCCTTGGAGCTTCATTTGTCGAAATTTCCGCTCTCTCCACATGTAGGCACTCTACTTTTCTCCTTCTTTTCACCAGTGCTCCCATTTCCCGGAACTAGTTCCTCATTCCGGAACTTTTGAGATTTCCCTGTATTTACTTCCGGACTTTTCAAAATTTCTGAAATATTCCGGATCTTTTGCATTTCCCGGAACTTTTGAAAAAATCTAAACGGAATCCCCGAACTTTTGACGGTCATGGACTTGGAGAAATTGAAGCAAAAAAGTTCTGAATCCCGGAACTTTCGACGGACGTGGAATGGGAGCACTGCTCCTCACAATCTCAACCCGCAAACCAGGATTTTCCTGTATTTACCCCCGGAACTTTCAAAATTTCCGAAATATTCCGGATCTTTTGCATTTCCCGGAACTCTTTCGGAACTTTCGAAAAAATCCAAAAAGAATCCCCAAACTTTTGACGGTCATGGACTTGGAGAAATCGAATCAATAAAGTTCTGAATCCCGGAACTTTTGAGGGACGTGGAATGGGAGCACCGCTCCTCACAATCTCAATCCGCAAACCAGGATTTTCCTGTATTTACAAACTTTCAAAATTTCCGAAATATTCCGGATCTTTTGCATTTCCCGAAACTAGTTCCTAATTCCGGAACTTTTGAGATTTACCTTTATTTACTTCCGGACTTTTCAAAATTTCCAAAATATTCCGGATCTTTTGTATTTCCCGGAACTTTTGAAAAAATCTAAGAGGAATCCCGGAACTTTTGATGGTCGTGGACTTGGAGAAATTGAAGCAAAAAAGTTCTGAGTCCCGGAACTTTTGACGAACGTGGAATGGGAGCACTGCTCCTCACATTCTCAACCCGCGAACAGAATACGATTTTCCCGGCACGGCCGGCGCTCGGCGGACGATCCGGTTGCCCCGGGAAGCACGGCCGGCGCACGTCCCAGCCGGAGCCGCCGCAGGAGCCGAGTCTATTTACACCCGGTCCTACCCATGCGAGGAAACCGGTTCCGATCCGACTCCGACCGACTCGACTCTCGTCGTTCGACCCGAGCAAAATTCCTCCGCCGCCCCCCCCCNCCCCCGCCGCACAATGGATCGAGTAAATAAGAGAGGTCGGACATGATATTTTTTGACAATTGTTTACGTTCATTTTGTCACTTTTTGAATTTCTAGGGGTGTTTTTAGAAGAATTTTTTTACGAGGAAAGTCCAGGGTTGCCGCAGTCAGGAATAGCGGGAAAATCGGGAAATGTCAGGGAATTTTAAAAAGTCAGGGCAAACCTGGAAATGTCAGGGAAAATGACGAAAATTCAAGGAAAATTGTCAAATCACCGTCATTTGTTTTCTCGAGTGGATTTGACCTTTCGAACAAGAAATACCGGAAAAACCGGGAAATGTCAGGGAATTTTAAAAAGTCAGGGAAAATGACAAAATTCAGGGGAAAATTGTCAAATCTTTTTTATTTGCTTTCTCGAGTGGGTTTGACCTTTCGAACAAGGACTTTTGCCTGAAAACTATTTCTGACTGTCTTTCTAAAAATCTAGCACTCGTTCAATTGTCAGGGAATTCCGCCAACATGTGCAGGGAATTTCATTTTCCAAACTCTGTGACAACCCTGGGAAACCGATGGAGCCATTTTTAGAACCTCAAGCTCCAGTATAAACAGAATTATAAGCGTTTAAAATTTCCAAATTTCGTCCGACCTCTCGTATCAACTCGATCCACTGAGCGACGTTTCTTATGCGCGCCCGCCCGGGCGTAGCCCCCCGTAAAATGCAAAGGAACGCCCGTTGCGACCGACGGCGGGGGGAAGGAGGGGTGATGTAGAGGGAGGGGGGGTCGCGAATCATCCGCGGATGAGTCGGCGATTCGCGGGCGCATCGTGAGCCGTGTCATTTTCGGAGGACTCCTTTCGGGTGTCGATGCCGATGCGGTGACCCGGCTAAAGTGGCACGCCACCGGTATCACCGGCGACGATGAGGTTTCACGGTGCATTGAACCCGGGGAACAGCGGGGGCGTCACTGCAGTCGATTCTGGGAGGGGGGGGGGT
>NW_017547115.1:337874-395648 GCF_001854935.1 Bemisia tabaci
TTTTTTTTTTTTTTTTTTTTTTTTTTTAATTTTGTTTGTACCTATAGGTAATTCAGTGTCGACATTTAAGTCGAAAAGCTAAGTGCATGGTTCCTAGGGTAGACGTAGTATGTAGAAAGAAAGGGTAGAAACATGGAAATCTCTCAAAATTTTAATAATTGAACGAATTACACTAAAGAAAAATAGTTCGGTTCTCAGGGCTCCTGCGCTTTCTTTGTAACAGGTACGAAAGTTTCCGTAATGAGGACAGAGCACCCCGTGCCCACGACCGAAGTGCTGTTCTTCCAACAGAAAAATTCTCAAAGAAACTTCAGGAACCCTGTGAACAGAAGGCTCTGTCATCAGCTCTAACTTTGAGAAATTTTGTCGCCACACTTTTTTTCTTTCATTCTTTGCAAGCACTCCCGGCTTTTTGTCGACCTGCATCTTCTATACCATACTTATCACAGTTTTTCTACAATTTGCTTTTCGACTAATGTATCCCCTAATCTAGGCGCTTATGGACGAGTCGTCCTCTCACAACATGATCTGGCCTCAGATGCTGCCTTGGTCAGAATGAGGGAAACTATATTTTTCAATCAAACAGCGTTAGTTTTTATTCTATATTCCTCCCTCTTTGTTCTTATATTGTCTTTTCATTTTATCTTATTTATTTATTCTACATATTTTTTTTATTTCAGATGTGAAATCAGACACCTTCAATAAAATCATGAGGGGCCACGCGGTTCAAATTGTCACATCTGAAGCGAATCACAAATTTAACCTGAATGAATCCGCTTTGGAGGAGATCCTCCTTTCAGAGGAAATCAAAGACTGCAGCGTTGCTGTTGTCTCCGTTGCTGGTGCTTTTAGGAAAGGCAAATCGTTTCTCCTAGACTTTTTCCTCCGATATATGAAATACACAGTGAGTACGATGGTTTTTTTGTAATTTATACTTAACAGTAACTACCACCAAAAAAACTGCATTTTTTCCATTGTCAGTATGATTATAAAGTTTTCAATCAGTTCTAAAAGTTTTGAAAATCCTTTTAAGTATTATGATCAATGTTGACAAAGTAAGGAAATAATCTATGGTCGGTGTTTATCATCTGTATCAAAGTTAATTATTTGCTAAATCATAGCTTTAGTGAAAAACTTGAACACAGTAGGGTGTCTGCAAGTAGTAAAACCCGGAAAATATCAGGAAATTCTGACTGTCTCAAGCATTTTGCAAACATTTGATTCAATTCATCAAATATTTTGATTTTTCAAATCAAACGATTGTCAGTTTAACGTTGCGAAAAATCAGGACATCTCATTTAAAATACTCGAAGAAAACAGAAAAATATCAGAAAGTCTCATAATAAATCAGGAATATCCAAAATTAAATTTTAGTAGACAACCTGCACACATTTTTCTTAGTTCTTCCATTTTGGCTTGAAGCACAAGTGCATTGCCATATTTTTATCTGGAAATTGAAAGGTATTTTCTGTTTTTTCCAGTCTCCTGGGAAATGAAAATCTTTACATTTTATAACCTTTTTTTTCTGAAAGAAATTTCATTGAGCTATTTTTGCATTACTTTGGTCCAATTATTGATTTTTGTGTAATTTAGGTATAAATTTAGTTCCTCTGAAGTTCTCTACCGAGTTATTTAGTTGTATGTTTGATCTTGTTCCTTTTTATTTTACAGTATGAATCAGAAGCGGCAGTTTATGGGTCCGATTGGATGGGAGCCTCAGACACACCTCTTGAAGGATTTTCCTGGCGGGGAGGCTCAGAAAGGGACACAACGGGTATTTTAATGTGGTCTGAAGTATTTATCACCACCCTGCAAAATGGAGAAAAGGTTTGTTTCGCTCAATCCATATTTATTCCAACAAGAAATTTCATGAGTAATGTTAGTGTTCATGCTCCATTATGGCATTTACCATTTAATACGATCCATTATTCTAATTTTACTCATACTTTGTGCAAAATTTGCCTACAAGTAAAGCCTCGATCTGTAAAAATAGGAGGCACCGGGCAAATATGCTGACTTCAGAATTAGCACGGATATGATTTCTGGTTTCTTTTCGATCCCTGCAAAATTCCATGCTCTGTAAGCTGTTCATTGACTTCATGTGTTTGTCTGATAAACAAGACTACGCTTATACAGAAAGGTGCTTTATGATTGGCCGGTTGTGTCAATTTGATGACCATAGACTGAATTGTGAGCCCTTTGTCAGTCTGTCATAAGATTGTCGCAAGGAGGTACCTTTAAATGGGCAAATATTAAACTTGAAGACGTTTTCTGAAACAGACTTCACTTTATTTTGTCGCAAGCAAATCTGCTGGAGTAACAAGTTTTTAAAGTAACATTCCCATCGTAACCTGATAGGCCTTGTAGGCGGTTTGTTTATTGGCTCTTTGACTATTCTACTGCCGTTACGACTGCCTAAGCAATCAAATAGTATGATTTAGGGCCCTGTCTGAAAAATTCAATTAACTATTTATTTGTCTCACTTATTATGCTTTTCCCCTTTCTTCCCTAGATTGCTGTCATTCTTTTGGACACTCAAGGAACCTTCGATAGTGAGAGTACTGTCCGAGATTGTGCCACAGTCTTTGCGTTAAGCACAATGCTTAGTTCAATCCAAATCTATAATTTATCTCAAAATATACAAGAGGATGACCTCCAACACTTACAGGTACTTAAATCGTTTAATTTCATAAAGTTATGTAAAGTATTGAAATATAAGTGAAAGTCAAGATGAACCCTTCAAATGGGCCTAGTTTAGCAAAACGCACCAAGTTGCACCAAATTTAAACCGAGGAAGAAGCTTGATGTTTTATTTCTTCCTAAGACTCAATGTCAAGGACGAAGTGTAATCACTATTTTCACATTCAAAATATGTTTTTCTGATGTCAAATTTTTGACTAGAGAAAATTTGCGACTGGTTATTTGCAAGACTAATGTGACTTCTTGCGTTTTTGGTTAACTCGGCCCAAATCATCCCCATTCTAGGAACCCTTTATGAAGATAATTATCTTCATAGTCGATTTTTTTTTAAAACCTCCTTCATTGTGTATCCAATATTAGTTTTTGCAATTTTTGCCTTTACTTCACAAAACACTCTCTCTATGGCCCAGAAGGACTTGAGTCAATATGAAGTCATGACAAGGTACACTCTACCACAGGTATGGACAAATGGAATTTTAGAAAGTCATCAAAAGCGTAGATTTGACAGCATCGAGAGTACGACTGCGAAGACCTGCGCAGCAAATGGACGGTACAACTTCATACGTCACTCGATCGCCGATTTTCTCAGTGCTGCCACTTCGGCACTCCGTTTGTCCATACCTGTAGTAGAGTGTACCTTGAAGTCATGAGGCATATTTTGAGAGGGAAGATGTAAGTTGGTATCATGCGCACTAATATCAGTAATTTTTCTCCGGGAATAATCCACCTAAAACAGGAGAAAAAACAACTGAATTACTATTGAATAAGATGTCTCAGACTTAAAATTTTAATGGTGAAGTGAGATCCCCTTTCGCTATTTTGGAAAGGAGTGTTTCCTTGTTGACATGCAAAATTAAATTAACTTCTTTGAAAAAAAAAAGTAATAGAAAAATCCTACTTGTTTTGTTTGATTTTACCTTCATTTTCAAAAACATGGAATATCTATTTCTCAAAATTAATTTTCAAATTCGGTACATAAGAGATTTTTGCGTCCACCGTCATAAAAACACTGCATAAATTAAAATTATTAATCAATCTCCCCCTTTCTGATTAATTTTTCAATTCCTAATATCTTCTGGTGTTTTCTAATTCATGTAATCATATTTTTTTAGCTCTTCACTGAATATGGAAGACTGGCTCTAGCTGACACAGGAAAGAAACCGTTTCAAAAGTTACAATTTTTAGTCAGAGATTGGAGTTTTCCCTATGAGGCAGAATACGGAGCAGCTGGTGGAGAGGAAATTTTAGAACGAAGGCTGAAGGTATGTATTTTATTTTTTATTTTTAGAGTCCTTTGTCGGAACAGTAGAGGACAGATTATTAGTCTAGACTTGATCAGATATCTCTTGCCATTAGCATAGCTCGAGAATAGTAACGCACCAGTTATGTAAGAATTTTTCTTTTTGATATTCGAGCGGAGTTCCATGAGAAGATCTTTTAATGATAAAAACAATGCTCCTATCCATCAAATAGTTCCATGTTTTTTCCTTGTCGGCTTATTTCCTTGTTCAGGGTGTCTGCAAGTCTGGAATTTCCAGAAAGTCCTGAAATAGTACAGATTTTTTGAGGGCAGTCCAGAAGTGCGGAAATGCTGCAGGAAGGTCTGGAATTTTTTCCATTTTTTGTCATTTTTGTCGCAATTTGAGCGAGAAATTCAAATTTTTAAAATTTTTCAAACTCAGTCAAATGGAGGTACTGAAATAGCACTGAATTTTTCTGATGAGGAGGTACTGAATCTCTTGGGAATGTACTGAAAAAGCACTGTCAACATACTAATTTTTGGCTAGCCTGTTCCAGTAGACACCTTACTTGTTGGGATTTTCCCACTCCTCTACTCAAGGAAGTCATTTTATCACAAAAGGAACTATGTGAGCAACGCATACTGTTACTATATTTGAAACTCGGCTTTCATAAGTTTATTCTTGCATCATATACTTCAATAAGCAGAAATAAAAAGAAAAAAGTGCCAAACTTATGAGTCGACAAGATCTTGTCCGAGAAGATAAAGGCAAGTTATGATCTGCAAAGCAAAAATTCATTTAACTCCCGTTTTTATAGAACCATTTGATTGCAAGTATCACTCCTGCTAGTTTTTCAGAAATGTAAAACAGCATAATCAAATTTTGATAAATGATTGTTTTTTTGTTTTGTTTTTACAGATATCAGACAAACAGCACCCAGAATTGCAAGCCTTAAGGAAGCATATCAAAGCATGTTTCTCAGAGATCCACTGCTTCTTGATGCCTCATCCTGGATTAAAAGTCGCCACTAATCCTCATTTTGATGGGAGATTGTCAGGTAAGGAGGCGGCATGTTGGATGATATTTCTACCCATCAAATGTCTTAACATAAGTCTCGAAAACTCCTCCTTTGTTTCAGGAAGAAGTATTTTATTATATTGTACTAAATGCTGGATAATAGGATTCTCCTGTAGAATATAGCAACTTAATTTAATCATGAATGGAAAGATTTTTGCCAGTGTTTAAGTACGTGTCCTCCTCCTCCTCACATGAAATGTATAAAAAAATGTTTCTCAGAATTTTAAAAAGATCTACAAACTTATCAATGCAAGTCTAACTGATCTGTATCGCACCAAATCCGTCAAAAAAATAGCCCCTATAGCCTATTTAGCAAGCTTACCAGATTTTATGCATTAGGAGAAAAATTTTGATTTAAATTTGAAACTACTATCTATAATTCTAGTTATGATAAGAGGTAGTTGAGTTAGTTACTGTATCATCAGTTGAACCACATCACAGTGGTTGAAGTACCATGAGGCTAGGAAAACAGTGGTCAGTTTAAATGTTGGTAATTTGTAATAATCAATTTTTTTTTTTTTTTTTTTTTTTTTTTTTTTTTTTTTTTAATCTGCAGTAACAGTGTAGTATTTTTAATTAGTCTTTGTGATTGTAGTTGGATTGGATTGGATTGGATTTCTGCACTTACATGAGAAAAATCTACCTCTTAAGTTAATTCTCCCTACACTGGAAGTGTGTATCTGTGATAATTAAACTAATTCAGGTTGTTTTCTCTTATTTCTTTCTTCTCTTTATTTTTTATCTCTGATTTTGTAAGGACTGTTGTTTGGTTGTGGTAAGGCATTTTTTTTTTTTTTTTTTTTTTTTTTTTTTTTTTTTTTTTTTTTTTTTTTTTTTTTTTTTTTTTCCCAATTTTCCTCAGAATTAAAGTAAAAGAACCTAAGCAATTTTCTAAAAAAAAATGATGTACTGCCTTGAGTGCGTTTTTACTATTAGAGGGTTATAAAACTTATCATTTATCAAGTATCTTCTTTGTGTGTGCTTCCAGATATTGAAGATGAATTCAAAAAACATCTTTGCAGCTTGGTACCTATGTTGCTGTCACCTGAAAAGCTACTGCTCAAAGAAATTAGTGGCCAGAGGGTGAAGGCCAAAGAGTTGGTGCAGTATTTCAAGTCGTACATAAATCTTTTCAGTGGAGATGAGTTACCTGAACCCAAATCAATGCTTGTCGTGAGTATCTATCCAGCCTTTTCACTCCCTCTGTAGTCCATTTTATACGTGTTTTCATTCAATATTCAAGACCAACCGCGGAAACAGCATCATGTTGAAGGAGACCCATTCAGACTCAAATTCAAATTTTGGCTCTCAGTGGTTCTCAAATTTTGGTTTATGGCTCTCAGACTCTGCATTTTTTTCATGATTAGGGGTGCTGGAACTCTACTAGCACAGCCTGTGGGTCTCCTATGGTCAGGTGTAAAAATGAGAAGGCTGCAAAAACGAGCTTCGAAAATAAAATGGTTGCAAAAAAAATATGCTGTTTGCAAGTGAAGAGTACAAAAGAGAAAAGGTTGTAGCAAATCTTGAGAAATTAGGAGTTCTTAGAAGGAAAACGGCAATTCAATAAATGGCAAAGCTAAGGATTTTCTGCTTCTTTGTAAAAACAAGTTTCTGGGATTCTAGTTTAACCATTGCTTTTGTCATAATTTATATTTTTCCAGGCGACGGCTGAAGCAAATAATTTATCGGCAGTTGCTGCAGCAAAAGAGATATACCAAAAAGTTATGGAGTCTATCTGTGGCGGAAACAAACCTTACCTTAGCGCTGTTCACTTAGAGTCGGAACATCTCAGGTGTAAAGATAAGGCCTTAGAGCAATTTAATTGCAAGAGGAAAATGGGAGGTGAAGAGTTCTCCCAATCTTACAAAATTAAACTAGAGTCTGTAAGTAAACCCTGTTTTTCTCAGCATGGTACTTTAATTTATAGAAAAATTAATTGAATAGCTGTTCTAATAAAAATATGTAGATTAATGCTAATTCCACAGCTACAAGCCAAAAAAAAAAGAAAAAAAAAGAAGAAGAAAAAAACAAGCAGTGAACTCCAACACAATGTGTTGATAAGGCGCGNATAGTCAAAAATAGCCCCAAAAAGCGGTTTTTGGGGGTCTGAGGGGGGGCGGAGGGGGTTGGGGGGCTAAAATTCCCCAAAACCTAAGTTTTAGGACACCCTTGATGACTTAAAATAGTTAAAATAAAAATCCGTTCACAAGGGCATTTTGACATGCTTATCCCGGGATACCCTTTCCATGAAGCCTCTCCAAGAAGAACGAAGAAAAGAAACATTTCTAACCTAAAACTTTCTGTTTGTTAGTCCTCTTTCATCATACTTTCAACCAGTTTCCAATTAATATTCGAATGAATAAATTTATTCATAATCAAACAGATGGTGCTATTTTAATAACTTATGAGAGGAAAGTTCTGTCATTTCTTTTGCAATGTTAAGCAAAAATGTATATGTACATTTATTGCAGAAAGCTGAAGAAACTAGCTTGTTACTCTTTTTTAGAGTCCACGCTAAGTAAGTTTATGCACTTTTAGACTACGATAGATTGGAAGTAATGTAAGATCTTGAATCTTACATTTACTTTCCATGCCAAACTGACATCAGACGATCTTTTGTTGCAGTCTAAAATTGGGAAAACTTATTTGATGCAGACTCGAGCAAGAACTAAAGACAGTGAAATATTATACAGAGGCATTTTGTTTACCAACAAAATTGAACTCAGCTGAGCATGCATCAATTTTATTAAGACATATTTTCTGGCCTCTCTCTCATCTGCATAATTTTCGTTGCAATAGTCAAAATCACATGTGGTATTATCTGATGATGATGTATATCAAAAGTGTTGTGCGTGGTAGTCTATAATTTCTCTTGATGAATTTTAAATATTTTCTATTTCAGGATATAGAAGAACTTTTCAATCAGTTTAAATCTCACAACGAAAGTAAAAACATTTTCAAGGCTGCACGAACACCAGCGGTATTTTTCGCAATTGCTGTCTTTTTCTACATTGTCTCTGGAGTCTTGGGATTGCTCGGAATGTATGATATAGCTAATTTATGTAACATGGTAATGGGTGTCGCTTTGCTGACTCTCATTGTCTGGTCATATGTCAGGTATGATATTTTTACCCAAATATATTTATAGTTTATGTCAACTGAAATTTTTTTGCTGGACATTGATTAATATAATCACAGTTTTTCGCAGTGCACCAGCCATTATTTTGTCAGCAAACCAAAAAATCCTTACCTATCAATTCCTCATGGTATATCTAATTCAATCACTGTAATAAGTTTTTTTTTTCCAAAAGAAAATAATCTTCTTTTGAAGATCGATTCAGGAAGAGCATGATGAATAGATGACTGGACAAGGTGCGAATTTAAGCACTCTGGTACATGTTTCCCAACAAAAATTTCACAAAGAACATGACGCGTGCAGCAAAAAGTACTGAAATTCACTCCCAACTATCATATTATTGTTTTTAGTTTACATTGGTTATAGTCATGGTTTTTGAGTTACTTTCCTTTGAGGTAAATAGGAATTTTGGCTTTTAGTCAAAAACGTCAGATTGCAAGAAGTAGTAGGTTTTGAAATATCTCGCACCTGCGGCTAACGGCAATATCGGGCACGGAACTTTCACCCGTAAGAGCAGTCGAGAACCAGGGTTGCCATGGTTAGGGAAAACCGGTAATCGTCCGAGAATTTTGGAAAGTCAAGGAAAAGCTGGAAATGCAAGAAAAAATTATAGAAGTGTCAGGAATACATTATTAAACTACCTATATCTACTTTCTAAAATAGATTCAACGTTTTGAACAACAAACCATGTGTTAAAAAAATTCTAATTATATCTTTTTAACCATTTGGCTTATCCCTAAATATCAGGGAATTTTACTGAAATGTGTCAGAGATTTTAGGGTAATGTGAGGGAATTTCTTTGTTTAAAGTGATTCAATGGACACCATATTTTGTGTCAGAACCGCATGCGATATATCGCATCAATTCGTTCCATTTTTTCAGCTACTCGTCATTTTTCTCCAATTTTGAGATCGCAATTCTGTTGTCAGGAGACTAAAGCACTGACTTACCAATTTTAACAAAGAAATTCAATGTAATAAAGGCGTGGTTTTTTTAGAGAGAAAATATCGCATTCGATACTGATATCGAAACTGCACTCGAATGCGATATTTTCTCTCTAAAAAAACCACGCCTTTATTACGTTGAATTTCTTTGTTAAAATTGGTAATTGAGAGCTTTAGTCTCCTGACAACAGAATTACGATCTCAAAATAGGAGAAATATGACGAGTAGCTGAAAAAATGGAACCAATTGATGCGACAAATCGTATGCCGTTCTGACACAAAATATGGCGTCCATCGAATCACCTTAAATTCTGTGGCAATACTGTAGAACTGAGGTGCAGGTGCGATGAGAAGAAGTTGGAAGTAGAATCTGCAAAGTATAAAAATAATGGCACACTAGAGTCAGCAGAGGAAATCTCCACTCCAAATTGTCCTCTACAAGCTGAATCATCAGTATTTCTTTCAACCTCTTCTCAAAATTAGCATATCTTTTCTCATTTTATCATTATCCTTTTACAGGTACCGAGGAGAGATGAGAGAAGTTGGTGAACACATTGACAATGCAGCAACTGTCGTCTGGGATAATGTAAGTACTCAAAGATAATATCCTTTCCCCTCTTTCAAAATTCAAGATGATTAATCATGTGGAATCTACTGATCAATTTAGAAAAGGCATAGCAGTTGGTTTTTTTTCTTTTTTTTTTTTTTTTCGTATTCCTCCTTAGGCTTCAGGCGGGAAGAATGAATCTAAGGCCATTCTGAAGTGTATGTTAATCATGTCGCCAAAAATGTTGTCTGGCAAGTTACTATGGCACAAGTTATTCTCCATTTGTAACAAAAGAGGTTACTTCTGTAGTGTAACTTAATCAATTATCAGTATCGTGGCAAGCATCCACTCGTAGCAACAACCAACGGCTTTATGTAACCAGTGCACACCCTGTCATGGAGACTTTAAACTTGCTAATCCCAATGACATGGACGCATTAAAGACAACCGTTATTCCTTATAAATGCTCTTGACTGCTACAAATTGCAAATGAGAGTGAGTTAAAATTGCTGTGGATCCATGGTTTGAACCTACAAATAATGTCTGAAAAGAAGCAACGGATGGAAGAATCTACAAAGTTGTTTGATCATTATGAAATTTTCTGAATTGTTTATCACCTTGGGAGCGACCTTATCTAGCTTTTTACGTGTTGAAGTCGGTGGATGAAAAATCCTTCGGAAATTTTAATTTAAAAAATTTGATTTTCAGTTTGAGCACTCTTTTATTAAAGAATGAGACTTTTAGAAGTAGTCCAACCAAAAGGGTATCTTTAATTGGACCGAGTTTATCAAGATGGAACCAACCCACTCTAAGTTCAAACTGAGAAAAAGAGGTTTAAAGTTTCATTCCTGCATAAGACTCGAAGTAGAAAATAAACTTTAACCCCTCTTTTCACAAACTTATTCTTTTTTTCGATTTTGAGTTTTTGGCAGTAGAAAATATATGACACGTAGAACTGAAAAACATTCTTAACTCAATTTTTCCGAAAATTTGGGTTGGTTCCTTTCTGATAAACTCAATCCAATTTTAAGCGATTCAATACGTAAGCATGATCGCTTCTTCCGATCAATTCACTACTCTAAAGATCTATAGTTCACCCGTTTGATCAAAGCAAAAATATTGCGATCTATAGCATACTTCAAATGTTCAGTTTCTGTTTAAATACTTCTGGACGAAAGAATAGTTCAAATGAGTAATTTTCCAAAATCCGGGCTCATTTTAAGCACACCTCATTTAACTTTTAGGTAATTATTAATGAAGAAACAGTTTCTATACGCCTTCAAAGTTTTACACGGCGATTAATCGATTACTCGATTGTGAGGTAATGAAAAATCGAAAAAGAACTTAGCTGATTTAAGATGTATTAATTTTTGCTCTCACAGCATTGCCATAATTCAACTCGCCTCTGGTTGATTAAATTTAATAGATAAACTGTTAGATGGAAAGTTGAATCGCTTCCTTATTCGGCACCCAAGAGCCGGAGTTGTCAGCTTGTTTGTTTCTAAAATAATGCAGTATTCTTAGGATGTAAAGGTGACATGGCAAGACAATTTAACATTCTCGATGTAAAATCAAGATCCTCTATTTTCCTTGCCAAACTCCATTTTCTATATTCTTTCCTTGCTCTTTTTCAGGTGATGAAGCCAAGCTACCAAGTTTGTCTACAAAAAGGGCTCGAGCAGGCGGCCAACTCTACGATTTCCAGCATAGCAGGGACAGAGCCCAACGGGAAATTGAAAAATTCTTGACTGCTACACGATACTCACTCAACCTTCGTTGTTATTACCTCCAATTTCTCATCGTATGAAACATTTTTGTATCTTCCCCTTTTTCGTGCCCTTTTCACATGCCTCTGTGACCAACCTTTGTGTACAAAGTTCATCTCGAATCTGTCAGACATGCACAATCTTCCGAAAACTTTGCTGTCCGTTTTTACTTTTTGAATCAAGCGTACTTTTTCATTTTTTTTTCCTTTTTTTTTTTTTTTTGATTTGGCATTTTTCTAGTTATAATTCACTTTTACTGTTGTATTGTAGGGGTGGTTTGTACTTTAAAATACTTATTTTAAAAATCTAACTTAATTCTTTCATTTTATCTTTGAAGATCAAGTTTCGTGGTTCAGAGATAAGTTATCTCTGTTGAAGACCGTTTCTTGTAAGCATGATCACTTTCAGTCATCATAGAATGCTCCAGAGTTTAGTGCACCTGCTCCTTATCAGTGTTCAACAGTCGCAATTACCTACTCCAGTAAAAACATGTGAAATGCTCGGTTTTTATATTTTATCTTCCATAGCTCTCTTCTGTTCCTTAGACTTTTATAAACCAAAATTTTTATAATTTTTCAAGTTTTTAAAATTTTAGTTGCATGTTCTGTGTAAAGTGTGAGAGGTTGATTTTTAAGTATAAACATTTATAAGAAGTGACTATAAGTTTGTAATTGAACTCCAGAAGTCAGTCTTTTGTCTATTTTTAAAATTAATTTCCAGGAATCAAGTCTCCAATTCATTTGTAAAATTTCTGTAGAAAATTAGAAGTCATCATCAAAACTTGATTAGTTTTTTGATTTTGTAAGTAATATCAGGGTTGCCGCAGTCAAGGAAAATTTGGAAAACTCGGAAATAAAGAAATTATGTAGAACCACACAAGACAAACCATGTAAACTACATTAAAAAGCTCTCACTTGTGTGTGAATTGTCATTCCTCTGGACGGCTCCACTTTCTGACGTCCTCAGTACCACTCAGGGAATGTCAGAGAGTTTAAAAAGTCAGAAGAAATGAGAGAAAGTCAAGGTGTCATTTCCTAAATTCTGTGGCAACCCTGTATCATACGTTCATGCAAGCTCCTTAGCTATTGATTAGTGTAAGTGAACTTGTAATGATGTCCAAATTTTGGTTATCGTTAAAATGTTGAATCTCATTTAAGATTCAACACGGCTAGCTTTTGCCCATTTAAAGTTTACGCCAGAAGAAATCAGCATTTGTAATCATTGTTCTCATTTTTTGTTCAAATAGTCATCATTCTATCATTGCTCTGTCGCTCATGACGTAAAATAACTTTTGATATGATGAGAACTTCAATTTTTTTTCTGTTGCGAAAGGTTTCTTCATTAATTTGCTGAATCCAATGAATTCTTTCGATTCTAAGTACAGATGTTAGAATTCAGGCAACCTGTTCCCCCAAAGTTTGTATCTTGACATAAAGTAAATTGAAAAATTTAAAGAAGTTTAAATTTTTCAACTGTGGTATCTAGCTGTAAGTTAGTTGTCATGTCTCTCTTTTTATCAGTAATTTTTTTTTTTTTTTTTTTTTTTTTTTTTTTTTTGTACATTTGTATTATCCATTGTTTTGAAGTCTCGAGTTTTTTCTTCTCTTGTTTAAATCCAAAAACCATTTTGCAACGGATGTTCTTCATTTTTATCTGAAAAAAGATTTGCTAAATTTGTTTTAGAAAAAGTTATTGCAATCAGTCTTTATCAAACCCAAGGTTTTTTGCGTGGAGCAGTCGACTGAAAATTGCAAAGGAACAGTAGAGATAACTAATTACGTGAATTTTAAAGACTGTGCATGGCTGATAATAATTAAATTTTAGTTGTTTTCCTTATTTTACATTTTCTGTTACTTATACTTGAAAAAATAGGTTTTCTGGTCTAAGACCGTTGAACTTTCCGTCAGTCTCCCAAACCTGCAATTAAAATATTATACCTCCGTAACCCTGCCAAAATTTGTATTTTTATTACATAATGCTTAACTAAATTACAGTGTACCTTTTTAAGTAACAAGGTTTTTCTATTCCAAAAAGGAAATCCAAAAATACGTGAGTGATCCCTTAAGAAGCTTTAATATTGTACATAGGTAGGTCTCTAAATAAATTATGCCATACCATACTCTTAAGATAGTTTCTCGGAGTTGTATACAGAACGTTAAAAAAATTTTAAAATCCAAAAAAAAAAATGTTTATCATGTTTTCAGTATTTATCCATCTGGCATTTATCAGATTGAAAGCCATCCTGCTGGTTGACCACTCGCCTCCAAAAATAAGGACTTACAAAAAATTGAGTGTCGTGGAAAAAGTTTTTATTATATTTTGAATTAAAGCCAATGGAGCCCATGCACACCACTAAGATTTCTGATTAAAGTACTTACTTTTTCTCTCATAAAATTGATGAGAGATCGCAAACTGCAACTGAGGGTAGTGTTGGGGATTCCCTCCATAACTGCCTCAACTTTAAGAGCTTTATATAAGCTCGGAAGTTCTTCTCAGAGAAAACTACGACCACCATCATGTTTCTCGCTAAATTGCACATTAGATGTAGCGCGTAAATCGCAAATCCCTGTGGCATTCAAAACTCCTTTACTGGAAGCAATACAAATCTATCCCTTATAATAAGCACCATTTTCTTCCTACTTTATTTTAGTAATCAATCTTCTTTGTTTTAGCAGGATGGCACTCCCTTTGAGATTTGCCTGGATAAATCTGAACATGATCATTAAACGTTTTCTTGCATTTTTGTTTTTGTTTAATTATGTGTTGCATAGTGTAAAATAATATAACTACGGTGATTAACCCAAATCAAACTAGAGTTAGACCTCAGGAGTCCTTTTGAATGCATGGCGTTAAAATTATTCTCTCTGATTCTTCAGATGAGGTCACCGGGAAACTATTTTCACAGCAATGAAAATCGTTTAATTTTTATTATTGTTAATTTTCCTCTTTTTGTGTCTCCCATCAGTGGTGTATGTTAACTTTGATGTCTTTAAAATCTCATTAATAAAGATTTATTTTTTAAAAGTTAATCCGCTTTGTTGATTATGATCAGACAGGTCCTTGCAGAATTTACGTAGGAGATCTTGGTCTTGTGCCACAGGCTGATTATTAAAATCGATGGACAAAGGTATACACAAGAGACTGAAAAATTAAGAGATCTTATTACTTAGAACAGGTCATTATTACAGACCCTTGGTCCCTTGGAGCTTGCCATTAATTAGTCTAATACTTAAAGCTCATTTGTTCATTGCACCTAACTGCTTCCACCCACAGGGTCACTCAAGTTGTAGGTTTCATGACTATGAAGAGAAATTTTTGAGGTTTTAGTTGTTTCACTGCATAGTTTTCAATTTTATAAGAATTTTCGTCATTATTTGTGCTGCAGTCCTACCATATCAATTATGTGTGGGTCATCACCCACCCTTCCCTGAAAATTTGGATGAAAATTATTGTTCATTTGATTGTATAAATAAGTTATTAACTCTTCCTAATAGGTAATTAAGTCCTCAAACCCATCCGATGTGAAAGTATGAAATGAGTCAGTTTTTAGCTTCAAGCTTAATGCCCTCGAAAAATCCTCCAATAATGAAGAAATAATCATATCTCTTGAAGAAATGAACAGATCTGCAGATCTCAATCAAAATTTGTGGGTTAACGGAGTTTCAGGTGGAAATTTTTGTACTCATTAAATACATCAAATATTCTATTTACACAAATAGTGCTAACTGAATCTCCGTTATCAAACTTTTACTAAGAACCTCCTATTTACTGAAAACAAGCACATCTTAAAAAGTGTTTCGTTGATCAACTTTTCTTCTTTTTTTTTCTTTTCTTGATCCTTAGAGATAGGTGTGAAAGCTTAAGTTAAAAAAAAAAAAAGTGAATGAGTATTTGGTAGCTTGTAGAATTATATTTCGGAATGTCATTAACATAGAGTGTTTAGGCTCGTTCCACGTCAAATAAACTAGGTTCAGTTCTGTTCCACATTCGTCCCGCCGTAAAGGAAAGAATTTAAATTTCCCGGCAGCTTTGCATTTGGCTGTAGCATTGACCAATGGCTGAGCGCGTACCATTGTAAACAACGACGTAAACAAAACATTTTGAGGTTATGTTACGTTATCAGTATCAGTGTGGTGCTGTGCTGTGGTGTATACGGTACTCCGCCAAAATGCTCCTTGAACAATTTACTGGGAAGAGGTATTATTGATTTCTATCATTCTACAATTTGAGGAAAAAATTGTTATATTCTATCTTTTACCAGTCAGTTAATTGACTGCCATTAGCCTTAATCGCATCTTCCTAGTCGTGTCAGATCCCTGCCGTTGATGTCTACAACGTACATACCATCCTTCGCAATTCTTGTCTGGAAACCTTTTGCCATTTTTCATCTCAATGGACGGCATCATAGATGCTCATTATTTCGTACTTCCTAGTCAAAGCAACATCTACTCTCTGGCTCGATTAACATCTGTATCTGGTTTGGAGAGGCTACTTGTTACCTCGCTCAAGAAAAAAGTTTTTTGCTTCGAATACTCAGTTGACAAGGATGATGCACTGCTGCCTGTAATCAAGGAAATTTCTTTCACCTACATCCCGAGTAAGTTTTCATTTTTAATCAGCTCTCTGCAGGGGCAACGTAGAGTGTCCAGGTAACAGATCCATTCACAAACATCACATAACATATCGGCAGCCAAAAATCAATTTTCTTTACTATTACCAAAATCATGCCATTGCCATCAGCTTTTAAAATTTTGATAAAAACTCTCAATTTCACTGGTTGGTTAACTTAAATCGTTCATTGGTTTGAAAATTTATTCCTATTTTAAGCCGACACTAAAAAAATAGTTACAATCTTCTTGACCATGTGACACGGCAGGATTTTTACACTGGCTGTTGAGGCCGCGGCCCAGGGCGCAAATATTGGAGGGCGGCAAAGAAAATTCAAAGAGAAAAATAAAAAATGTTTGATACTTGAACTGAAAAAATGAAGTATAGCATCTCTTTTCAAAGCTAATCATTCTGCTATTTAAAGCCAGAGGGATTGTAGCCTGCAGGACATAGTTGGTATAACTGCCTCCGTTTTATCATGAATTACTGAAGGTGGCTCTGAAGGCTGAAAATGTCTCATAAGTGCTGTACAGTCTGAAAATATGGCTCTTTGACATCTAATCTTAGGTTTAAGAATGTCACAAGTAGTGCCAAAGTTAGTCCTGAATTTTGAATTCTTAAGCAAATTAATCTTTCGTCATCCTTTTTTAGGTGGTGCAGAAATAATTTCCATTGATGCTGTTAACAAGTCAAAAGATCATGATGATTTTGTCGTTGGAATCACCATTATTAAGGTATTATTCATTCTTACTTTTAATTTTCTCATGTTACCTGCAATGATTGAACCTTGTATCCTATCCAGGGTGTCTACAGGTCAGGAAATCTGGAGATTTCATCAGGTCAGGGATAAGTAAGGAAATTTTACAAAAAAGACTAGAACTCCGCCTGTGCCGTTTCTTCAGCGGTACTGCCCGTCCCAAGCCTGGGCTAAAGAGGAGGGTTCGGAGGTAAGGCTAGCAACCTGCCTCCAGTAAAAGGACCCATTTTGCTCATAGGAAAAATAAAAAGCCTCGATGTCAGAATTTGAGGTTAGACAAACAGGGTCACGGCCCTAGTCAGAAGTTAGAGGAAGAAGAAGAAGACTAGAGATATTGGAAAGCTTGACATTTGAAAAAGCATCTGCTGCCCACAAAACCAAATTGAGTCCTAGTCTTTTTTTTTTTTTTCTTTTTTTTGAGAGCAAAAAAATCAAATGTTTTGTATCTGCTACAAAATAAAACTGTTAATATCTTGGTTGGGAACTAATTTAAAGGATATTCATCGCACAAATCAGGTTCTAAGTAGAATTTTGAAGAGGATATTTACCTTAGAATGCTTGAATTTGTACCTTGTCTAGTGCTCCACTCCCAAGAATGATGCCAAATACTTAATCCATCTTAACACACCTAATATTTGCGAACACTTTCTCTTGTCTCATTTTCTACTTTTTTCTCTCCTCTAATTTTTAGACTGGAAATAATGATATGGAGTCGGAAAAGTACCTGAATATCTACTCAGAACCGGAGCCAGATGAGAATAATGAATTTAATATTGACAATCTTGCTAACAATTGTTTAATGATAGAGCTGGATTTTGTGCCTTACTTCCTCTACCATACTTTTCTGCTCTCTCAAAACCAAGTAAGTACCGAGACACCACTTATCTATGTTATAAAATTTAATGGCTCGGGTTCTTTGAGGAAGGACATGTATAACTCGTAAGTCAAGGTTGGAGAAAAATTCAAGTTTGAAAGAACTTGATTTCTTTGACAATTTCTCATATTTCTGTTTGAAAAAAATGAACCAATGTTCTAAGTACCATTTACAATACTGCCGTGCTAAGGAAAAACGCCGTATGAGCCTTCAGGCGTTGCCAAATTTCCCGTGGCAAATCACTCATTTTCAGGAAAATTTTCGAATACTTGTCTACCAATTTCTCAGATAATTTTATTCGTAATTTGATCTAAAACGTCTGAAAATCTCAAGGAAAAATATTTGTAATTTTCTTAAAAAATAATCATTTTATCGAAAGAAATTTGGCAACTCTCAAATGTTCATAGGCGTTCTTCCTTAGTAAGGGAGAAAGACCATG
The DNA here is from genome assembly GCF_001854935.1 of Bemisia tabaci. NCBI lineage: Eukaryota > Metazoa > Arthropoda > Insecta > Hemiptera > Aleyrodidae > Bemisia > Bemisia tabaci. The sequence continues at coordinate 355,962 of NW_017547115.1, forward strand.
GTCACTCGTGGGGGAGCAGGGGAGTTCCAAGACAGTATCAAAAATCATAGTTTGGGCCCTTCCTCGTGGTTTCTATCATTAGGAAGCACATGCCCTGCACTGGAAGAGGTGGCTCAGAATTATGCTCTTTTCCCATGATAGTAGGTATTCAAACATTGACAAAAGACGCTTAAAGAGCAATTTTAGTAGAATCGCCAGGTTGTAAGATGCATACGCATGCATCAAAAGGCATCAACGCTACTCATGTACTTATCCCGCTAAATAGTTTTGAAATTGTGATTTTAAATCATGGAACCTCGCAAAACCTGCTTTTGTTGAAGCCTTTTACTCTTACTGCGATGAAATTAAATTTTCATTTTATCTTGTGTGCATTCATCAGGAAGTAACAATATTAATTTTGACATTACCTGTCTCAGGTTGTTTGGTTTTTAAGTGGGAGCGATAGTAAAATCCATGCGTACACAGAAGATGTAAGTACTCACACATATCATGAAACAGATATTGCAGAGCACTTTCCTGAATTAGTTTCACCGTCTAGCATTGTTTTATGGATAGATATTTGGCATATCCACCAAAATACAAGGTAAGTGGTTTTCTTTATTCTGGAGTAATGTACCTTTGGTTAAAATCTATAATCGAAATGAAGGTGTATATCTGCTCTTCAATTTACAAAATTTTGTCTAAGGACTAGGCACAGAGTTTTTTTGAGCCCTTTTAAGACCTTCTTTTGTCGTAGAAAAAGAGAGCATTTATTACATTGTGTATTGAAATGCTTATGTATCTATGCTTTCCCGCAGTAGCATGAGAGCATGCAGAAAAGTGGAAGAACTTCAGTGAACACTTGAATAAACTCCTCTATGTATTATCAAAAATATTAGTACCATGATCCTTTTTCTTGGTGACAGTGAAAAATCTTGCTCCACAGTCAGGTAACCTTTTGAATTTGTATGCCCTTTCAGGCGTTTATCTGTGATAGGGTGTGAAGACTGGTCAGTCAAGATAAGTCTAGTGGAAATCGAAAGCAATACTTTGCTGTCAGTCTGGAATTATGACTGTGATGGGCCTATCTCTCGAGTGCAGCTGTTCTATTTGAGCAATTATTTTCCACCAGATGCAGAAGGTAAAATTCTTTCACCAGTTCCGAAATTTTGTAGGTTTACTCACATCCAAGGTCCAGATTCCAAAAATTAAAAAAAAAGTAAATTATATTTACGATAGGTCCAGAGGCTAGAAACTATTCTGTATTGTTGCTTCAAAGACATAAATAAAGCTAGAAATTTTTGTGGTTTCCAGCAGTCTGAAAAACCTGGAAAGTCAGGTAAAGCCAGAGAATTCACAGGGAATATTGCAAGTGGCGCTTAATAATTTCAGCTAGTGCCATTTGAGAGAGCGTCAACAATTTCAGAGAGTGGTTTTTCTTCATTTGAATATCTAGAAGTGGAGATTTTGTCCTTAGTACGTATGGCAAAAGTCAGCATAATCAAAAGAAGAAGAAAATATAAGTTGAGGTTTTGATCAAAGGTCAGGGAAGTTGGGTATTTTGGTTTTGGAGTCAGGGAATCGGAAAATAAAAAATCGTTAGAACCCTGAACATTGTTAAAGATAAAAACTGAAGCCAGATTGTTTTATTTTTTTAATATGAACCCTCTGCTTCTTCATAAACTGAAGCGCTGTCAACAGTGTGTGCTTTAATTTGGGTGTTCTATTTTCTTTTTGTTTTTACAGATTCCTCAGAAAATTGCGAGACTGAAGACGAGGGTGAAAAAAAAAGTAAAGAGGAAGGAGAAGAAAATATAAACTTGCTAGTCACATCAACTATCAACCAATCAGTCGTATTCATGTGAGTGATTTTTATTTGATATGATTGTCATGTGGAAACATCGCTAACTACCTAAAATGTGGTGCCATATAATTTTGATGAGAGTAACTTTGATTTCTCCTGAAAAAGTATCAAAGCATCATCAATTATTAGTTTGGTCTAATTATACGCGTTATAAAAGCTATTGAAAATTTCACATTCTTTGGAGATACATGGAAATACTCTTAAAATTCAGGAAACCTTTGAAAATTCTTTGCTAAGGTCTTTAGAAAAATGTACACATTGAAAGACTACACACAAAAAACCAAGAAATTTGGCGCTGGCTTAGTTCTGATATTATTTGATATGATGTTCCTCGCAATCTCCAGAGCACAGAGAGCTTTGAAATCGAAATTTCCAAGTGCCAATCGGAAGGCAAAGCAGGGATGGAAAGAGAATTTTTCTGACTTCTTACACGTGTTTTCTAGAGAGGAGAATAAGCGGATTGATCCGACCAATCACAAACGGACAGTTGAGCTAAGTAACAAAGTGATTTCTGAAACTGAGACTAGCCAATCAGCAAACATCGTTGCCCCTGCCTGGCTACGCTATCAGAGCCGGGCAAAAGTATCATTTCAAACGGGTCTCATCTTGGGAAATTTCAAAATGGGGTTTCTATTCCATCACGTTTAAAAAAAATCTGAAAAAATTTCTAGGAGCTTAGTTTACTCTATACTTTAAAAAATGAATGGAAAAAAAGGGTGTCACATTTAATATTACCCCTAAATCTCCCGCACAGAGAAGATCTACCCTGTTTAAATTATTCTGTCGTTTGTTCAGCATCCGTGCGTTCTTTTTTTTTTCAATGAAAGAACAATAAGGTTTCTGCTTTCAGGAATGTTACTACCTCAGGCACAAGTGAACGCCACTTTCTACCTTACAAAGACTCCTATGATGCTATTTTGAGCTCAGTTTGTGCAGATATTGATTTAGATGGGGAGCAAGAGATTATTCTGGGCGCTTATTCTCAGGTAACTTCAATATTTTGCTGTATGTTTTGTTCGTAGTTAAAAAATTTAGAGATCAATTTTACATTGGGAGCAATTTTACATGTAGAGCTGCATTTTTCGGATCAACCATTCTAAATTTATGGATTCTTAAAGGTGCCAGTATCCATCAATTTGCCAGAACTTTAATGCTAAAGAATAGTTGAACGAGGCATCAAAATTTTTTTAAATTACATCTTTCAACTCACCGTCAGCTCAGTGAACAGTAAGAGTGAGCTAAATTTAATCCATTTCTGTTAGGCTCAGGTCAAAAAGTGCTAACTGTTGGTCTGATCCAGCATGGAATGACCCAGTTTTCATCATATAGGGATCATTTTATGTCGTTAGAAGTTACTCCCTTCACTTTCTCTCCATTACAAAGATTTTCTCGGAATTAATGGAACAGTTTGTCTTTGGAGGAAATGAAGCAGATCCTAGATCCAGGTCCTGCAGCATCATAGATTAAATTGTGTACGTTTTGCAATTATAGACAACTATTTCTGGCTAATTTATAAAAGCTTCTATCTGCATAGGGAAAGTAATAACACTTGCTGATTTTTTCGGCAGCCGGGCCAGCCCTAGGGCTCTAGGGGACGAAAGTCAATAACCTCAGGTCAACTCAACTGGTAAAATCAATGGGTTAATGTTAGAAGCCCTTCATCAAGTTCAATCTGCATCGTCAAAAGTCTCTGAATTCAGTGTCCCCCTCTCAGTTTCCTCGATGTAATTAAATTCAGTGTACATATCAATGGTGGAACTGCAGAAATGCAATTCTCAGTCTACAACGTTGCAGACTTCCTGTCATACTTTAGTTTCTGCATGAAAATCTATTGTACATCTTATTTTAAATTGAAAACTTAGGTAATTTTTCTCCTCTATGTGCTTGTTTACGGTACTTTCTGCAGGAACTCATCGCATACAAGTATATCAACTCCAGGTGGGAGCTCATAGGGACCAGAGGTGTGTCCAGTTCTGTTCTTTGCATGGCTCATCTAGACCTGTCGCAAGATGGCGTTCGAGAATTGGTTGTAGTCACCATGAGAGGAATTCATATATTTCAGGTAGGATTCTTCAAGGTTCTAAATTACTTTTCTGAGAATGCTGTTTTGATGGATGCAGTGATCAGATAACAGGTTACGTTTTAGGGATGAGACATTGCCTGAACTAGCGATCTGTGGAGCGCCACATATATGAGGCACAGCAAGCCATGTAAAGACATTTCAAAAAGCGATTATGGTTTTTTTAAAAAAAAAATTGAAGAACTGGACGAAAATTATAAGAAAAATATCAAAGTCTGAGGGGATTGGAATGTTGGGAAGTGCAGTTATGAAAATAAAAGTTGCACTTTCGCATTCTTGAGCTTTTTTCACCCTGTTTGTTTTTGCTGTTTAAGAGGAACAGGACCGCATTAAATTGAAATGCATCAAGTCGTATTTTGGAAAAAAAAGAGAGTTTAGAGCAGGTTAAAATTCATCTTGTCGTGCATCGTCACTGGTCAAAATTTCAGAGGCCAGAACAAATATTTTCAATTTATAACCAGTCATTAGACTTTGTCTTAAAAATTGAGTCTAATGGAGAAATAAACGAGGACAAGGTGCACTTTTTGCCATTTCAAAAAGTACAGGTTTAAAGTTTCGAAAATACATGGAGCCTTTTGGCAAAAAGGAACTTCAAACTCACTATTTAATGCTTAAAAATTGGATTTTAGAAGTGAATTTTTAACAGAATATATTTTAAGACCAGTTTTAGTTGAAATCATTAATAACTCAATATTTTCAAAAACTGCACTTATGCGCCTTGTCCTCCAAGCCCCTTAAACCTCTTTTTCTGGTCCCAAACTTGATGGGACTTGGTACATTTCTGTTAGACCTCGTCCATTTGTACATGCACATTTCAATGTGTATCTTTCTACTGTGATAGGTATTTCTCTGAATGGCAGTGTCACGATTTTGCTCTGAAAGACTAGGAATCAATACTTATGATCCCTACCATTATTGGATAGAAGTTTTCATAATGCAAAAAAAAAATTTCTATGAATTTCCTAGAATGTTGCCAGGGCCATAGAACTATAAAAAAAAAGTCAGGGAATTTCTTATAAGATATGGATTTTCTTTCTTGCTCATTTTTACTTTATGTTTTAAATTTTTCTTTTTAAACGGATTGTTTTGAGTACATACTATTTCTCTTTCTCTTTTTCAGCATGACCCTAACATAGTGCTTGAGAAATTGAAAGCCTCGATTGATTTCTCAAAAATTTTCTCTGCAGAAACACTAATGTGATCTCCTGTCTGCCGGTGTGTTCATTGTCGAAGAGCAAGTGTTATTGTTGATCTCTCAATTGTAAGAAAGACTGTTTTAATGATTCAAATTTTTATGTATGTTGTTTTCTATTTTTTTACCGAAGTTGACTCAATGATTGTATGTATATATTGGCAGAGGTTTGTTCACTTTCCACCCATTAAAATAGTTTTATTTTGAAAAACGTGTAATCCTTCCAATTTTAGCACTTAATCATCCTAAAAAAAATTGGTTTTATTGAATTTTAAAAGAAAAAATACAAGTTGTAATGCTTCAACTTATACCTTTCACACTTCCCATAGCAGGAGATTCACCCCACGATGTGTTGTCGAATGTTGTTGTCTTTTGATACGACCAAAAATAAAAACATCGAGAGTCCCTTCTTTCTTGCAAATGAGAACAGATAAAATTTTTTAACTGGATTTTTTATTACCATTACAATAGGTCAATGTATAAAAAATAAAAATTGTGCCATATTCTTTACAACCCCTCACAACAATAAAAATTCAAACATTCCGTTTCTGGTGATGATCGCTAATTTTTCGTTTAAATACACCTCAAGGATAAAGTCAAATTTTCAAGTTTTACAAAAATAAAGCCTTCGTTACCGTCTAATAACAACTTGTTGACTCAGCAACCTTATATTATGTCTAATACTAAAGAAAAAAGGTGCCTTGTTGAAGCATCCATACAACTTTGACTACCATCTTATTGCGTAACTTGCAAACTTAGTGAAAAAAACGTATGAGTTGGGAATAATCGGTGCACAGTTCGCCGAATGTAAAAAAAAAGATAAGAAAAAAAGAACACAGACTGATTGTACGTATGTATGGTAGTGTTCTCACTTCACCATGTGTTAATTGTGCTTAAACGTAGGAGGTGCTGCACCGACTAAAGCATATATCGACGGTGTAAGTTGGCAATCACATAACTCGTTTGCGGCGTCTGAAAATCTCCGCCTCAATGTTATTTTTTTAAAAGAAATCAAATTGACATCATTCCTTGAAGTTTGAAGAAAAATCACGGCAGTTTTAAAGAATTGCCGTTGAGTAGTTTTCTGTTTAAAAAATAAAGTATGACAGGAAGTCTGCGACATCGTAAACCGAGTTATGTGATTGCCGACTTACACCGTCGATATGTATTTATCATCAAAAATCTTTATTGCCAAAGATTAATGCATGATGATTTTCCTCCTTATATACTGTAGATGGAACCTAAAAGTTAAGCTTCCTTGCTAAGTGGTTTTAAAAATTTTTAGGTGAAGTTAGAACACTGGAAAGGGTACCTCATAGTACTACCATAACAAAAGAGCGGACAACAGACAATGAAAAATCTAAAATAATACAATATAAAAAGAACGTATTTTGATTGCAATACAATCGTAATGCAATATTTTTCATGCAGAAGCGATATATACAAAAGTATGAGACACTAAGAAGAAATACAGAATAGTTTTTGACTTCTAACTTATGTTTGAAAAGTCCAATATACGAATGTATTTTTCCAGCCATCCTTCTAAGAGCTACGATATCTTTTTAGCTCCATTGAGAAGCGATTAATTAGTGGCACCAGTTGTGAAACTAAGTGCTACTATCCACAGGAAAAAGGACATTAGTATGGAAATTTCAAAATTGAATACAATTAGCACTACTATGGGACGTTTTTCACAACTATTACAACACTTAAGCCTCAAAATACAGAAATACTCTTGAACTAAATGAGGTTGAAGCTGTTCAAAAGACGTAGCTCTGGGCAAAATCCATTAAAAGATGCATTTTGACATGTTCGGAACTTTAAGATTGTCAAGTCAAATTTGAAATAAATGCTCTCTTGAGGCGCAAAAATGAACTGAATTTTTGATAGCTTCCACTCAGAGATATTGAAGGGTTTTTCATTTGAAACTTACATCCCAACTATTTGATTCAGCTAGGAAAAAAATTCCTCATTAAAAATGCGCTTCCACAAAGGAAAGTCCCTCTTCCTGAGGACAGTGGCATATTTTTAATTTGCTGCTTGTAGTTTTGTGAAAATAAAAAACAAAGCTCGTACTTTACATTGAGAACAAGTTACGGTTCAGGAGAGCAGTCAAAAATAGAAGCAAATATTCAAAAGCAAGTATTAAATTTACAGGAACAAATAAATATTCTGATTGCGACTATAAAAAATAAAAACATAATATTTTTGGTGCGCTGACTTAATATTAACCTAGAAAGTGAAAAAAAGAGTCAGTAAATGTAATAGCTGAAAAATAAAAGGCGGCACCACAAGAAATCTTCATGGATCTGAGTATTGAATTCGTTCGGGGACCGAATTATGTCGGCACTTTTGCACTGAAATCTAACTTTTGTTCATGAGCTGAAACTGCGCTGCTGACAGAGGCCCTTGGACAGTTATCGTTACTCATCATGAGAATATTTGAGTGCTAAGTATTCCCGGCAAAATTCGGTCCCTGAGGGGATTGAGCGTAAAGCATTGCAGTCACAAAAAAGAGTACCCTTGAGGCTTTCGTACTTTTAAAAGATAAAAAAGGCAGTTTGTGCTATTTCCTTGCAAAAAAAATTACAAACAAAAACGGCTTTCGAAAGATAGTGTTGCATTATCACCAAAAAATGTCTACACTTTAAACTTGAACTGAGAGCTAAGCAAAGTTTGAGAAAAATACTTCTTCCGGCGAAAATAAAGCATGCTGAGAGCTCTCATATGAAAACTTCGTGTAAAGTAGAATTAGCATTAATAAAAGTTAATGTTTAACTTAGCGTGAAAGACTGAAGTCGCCATAGATTTTTCTTGTCGATTGAGAAGTAATAAAATGAACACTATTCGGACAATCTAGGACTTTTCGGAAGAAAATAGAAAAACATGGAGCGTACATTCAAAGCAAATTTTAGCGCGTAAATGTGATGTATGATGCCAACCTATTTTGCAGTGCTGAAAATGGAATCCTCTCTAACAACGGAGTTTTTATCTTGTTGGCTACTAAAGCATCAACTTTTTTTTATTTAATCTACGTTTTTGAAAGGGAACATTGGATGCGATTGTCAACCAACAGACAACGATCAACAATAATCTATCTTGGATGTCTGCCGTTGATTTTTGTTTGAGATCGACAATAATTAAATAATATTTAAAAACAATTGATCAGATCTAATGGCGGTAATTCACAATTATAGCAAGGACAGGATCCAATTGCTTCCATTCTTTGCTCTACAATTGCACACTCAATGTTTTTCTGTCAAATTCTCCATTTCTTAAGAGATAAACAATTGAATCATTCAGTTAAAAAACCACCTACCTCTGTACGTAAAAAAATGGAATTCAGAGAAAAAACTGATTAGAACTGATAACTTTCAATAATTCGAAAATATTTATGGTGTATGTTACAGGCGTTTTGAAAGACTCAAAGGCCAATGTTCCTGCTTTTTTTTGTTTTAAAAATATGACAGATGAAAGCTCCAGAGATGAGTTGTTTTCGAACTGACTGAAATTCACCAATGTTAAATTCATGAGAGGTTAAAAATAAAATAAAAGTTACACCTGACCCTAGAAACCACTTTTCTACATTAATTCAAATATTCGAAATCGGATCATCGGTGAACTCAGCGATTCAATTAAAGGCTTAAAAGTGAGGACGGAATTTTTAAGTAGTCAGTGTGGTCTGAACACAACTTGGACGGAGTCAGATATTAAAAATTTAAGACACAATATCTATTCTAATAAATAAAAATCTGAAAAGTCTTAACAAGAGATAAAAATTCCATGTGCCCAGGACAAATAAGAGACAGGAGCTAGATCCTGTAAAAAATGACAATTGAGATCAATATGTGAAGAAAAAATTCTCAATTCATACCAGTTGGATCTGAATTTTACATTTGTCAAAGCCAAGGAAGAATACTTATAGATTCTCCAATGTTATTGATACCTCAAGGTGCAAAAAGGGTGGCACTTTTTCCAACATCTTCTTTTTCGCAAAAAAATTGAACTTAAACAAAGGAACATCAGCACACATTTTTTAAAGCTTTGAAATCCATCTCACCATTTTCGAAAGATGCAATGGAAACTATAAAATAACATCTACTGAAATCTTCCAGTAAAAAAAGCCATCAAAAGGAGGAATATGAAAAAATTTGATTACAACTTCGGACCTGCCATATATTAATTTCTGTGACGTTTATATGCTGCAATGATCTATTCACAAACAATGTAGTGCACTCAAATGTTGGGGCGGAATCACACCATTTTTACACACCGAGGGTTAGTTTCATGAGTAGAATGTAAACTGATTAGTTACATTAAAACAAAAAAGTTTCTCAGCCTAAATCCTCCTAAACATGACGGAGGGTTGTGAAGGAATGTGACTAAAATTTTCGATGTTGCGCGACAACTCCTAGTGAAATGGAAACATCGTCGGCGGCAAGGTCAGTTCCCTGAAGATTTCTTGTGCCGTATCCTAGTATCGACCCCGCGAGTGAATTGAGGGATCCGAGCCTTGCAGGTACTTGAGTTCTTGCAGGTCTTGGAATTTTTCGTGATCTCTGATGTGGGCGTAATTGGCGGAAAGGCACATTAAGTAGTGGATCTGTAAATACAAAATTGGGTAACCATGAGACGGAAAAAATTTTAAGAGGCAGTCTTTGGCAACAAAAACAAAATGAACAAGGAGGGAGATAGAAAGACAAAGCTGAGATAGAAATATAAAATTCATTTCCAAGGGAAATTATAACAATTGTTCACCAAAGAAAAAATGTGACTATCTGCGAGAAAAGCTACTTTAAAGTACAGAGAAAAATTATTCAAGAGAGAACTATTAGTCCAACTCAGGAATCTTCTCTTCGAAGATAGTTAAGCAGAAGTGCAGAAAGTTCTTAGCCTTCAAATTTTTCAAACTGGTCTCCCCATCTTAGAAACCCCTTTTTCCCCAAAATTTTCAAAACTATGACCTTTTTTGGTCCTTCATTTGCAAATTGCTGTTATTGAATGAACAACATGCAAATTTCATCACAATTTTTGAAGAAACACAAAATATTTGCGCACTTGCAAGCTGACCTTTTCTAGATTCACAGCCTTCTCATTTATTTTTCACAAGCAGCCACGTTATGATAATCTAAGGATCAGGATATTTCAGCACCCCTGGGTTTTAGTATTCCAAAGGATGGCAGTGCACTTAATTTCTGTGCCAATTTAGGGCATGAATAAAAACATAAACAGATTCATCTTGAAAAGCCCTTACAGTGGTTTATAAATGACAGCTTTTTTTACTGTTCAAAGACCGGACTGGCACTGTCTTCATTAACATTGATAGTTATTGTGTGTAAGGTGGTTACTTAATTTCATACTTACCAAACTTAAAATTATGAAGAAGCACGCAATTAAAGATAAGACAAACATAATTTCAGCTTTCTCTACATAATCCTTGCAGAATTCCTTCGTTTTATGATCACACACTTCCATGTGCTCTGGTCGTTGTCCATCAGGGAAGAAGAAATCTGGGGGAAAATATGAGAAAGTCAGTTGTAGGTTGCCAATTTTTAAAGATAGAGAAACATAAGAAAAAAAACAAACTTTTTTCAATTAGCAAGCACTCCTCAAGGGTTGGAGAATGCAACTTTTAATTTGTTTACAGTCCTAAGAGCAAGGTATTCTGTTAAAAATTAAAAAAATACCTAGATGATATTTTTTTCATTCTACAGAGTAGTCACAGCAAAAAAAAAAAAATTCAAAGAGGAGAGAGATTAAGCAGGGCTTACAATGATTCTAGGTATATTTCTCTAATTTGAAAATTATTTTCTTTACATCAGATTTCTCCCTTTAAATGTAGCTTAGAGCGGTGTTCTTGAAATCAAAATATGTCTACACTGAGATAAAAAATTTGATCGTAAGAGCCAAACACTCGGTGTTTCATGACAATGAAGCTGTACCAAGTGTCAAACTGAACTTCCGATTGTCAAGCTGAGCTTCTCATTTGTCAATCAGAAAATTTCGTTGAATTTTTGGAGGTTGACGAGTGTTCTGAATGGTGAATCCAAAACATTAAAGACAGTCTTTCTTTCCGTTCTTCATAACAGATATCAGCGGTCAATTTGTCAAACAGAGTATTTTGTTCATGAGATCTGACCCTTTGATTGATCAAAAGTGATAGAATGATTTTGGAAGATCATCAAGTAATTATAAAAAAAGTAAATCCAGAGCATTGCTGACAGTTTTTCCTTCTGACAGTCTTTCCTTCAGTTTTTTTTAAAGAGAGAGCGGCAGTTACATAAGTTAGTTCATAAAGGTAGAAATAGTATTAAATACAAAATTTAGATCTTGTACTTACCGAACTGTCGGAAGCTCAAGCACTCATGATTCTGAACTCGATGACTTGAACACATCTTCACAAATACAGTGAAGACCAGAGTAATAATTACCAGAAAAATGAATATTAGCAACCAGACGATTTGTAGTATGTATGATATGCTCATAAACTGAAATGAAAAATCAATGTGCAATAATGAATGAAAAATAGGGAAAAGTAGAGGTGCTTCAATCATGCATATATCAATTAAAGCCGAAATTTCTGCTTGAAACTCCCATGAGTAAATTTTTTTTGCCTAAGCATTAATAAATTCATTATTGATGGGAAGAATTAATCTCTACGTATTACAATAATTGATACGCGTATAGGTGGTTTTTCCGGATATCGATTCGTTTGAACTATTGTATCCTTGGGTATCACTGGTAGTGATAGCAAGTCAATCCCTTGATTACTTGGCTCAAGAAGTCAACTTTAGTAAAGTGAAGTCGGACTGGTTGGCGGGTCTATGGAATAATAACCTACATGCGTATCGGTGGGTCTTCCATTTATCAACGCGATTACACGCTGCGTCAGTGTCTAAGGACTGTGACTGCACCAGGTGCACTTGACGATAGTTTTCTAAACTGATAATTCAAAGTTTTTGGAAGACTGATTTTTAAGTTCCAATTTTTCTTAGTTTTGTCTTTGATTGCAAGCTGTTTTAGTTGGCATCATTGTATACGGCCAAAATTGAAAGTTTTTCTTTGGTTTTTATTTCCATTACATTATATAATCAGTCACAAAGCATTATTCAAGTTTCGTAATAAACCTTTCAGCCATTTTACCTTGAGATCAGGTGTTCTATGGAATAACCACCTACAAGACTTTTTTAAACCGTCAATTTTACAGTGAAAACTCAAATATTTCCAAAAACTGCATGGTGGGTAGTTTAAGGGATACTATCAATTACGAAAAAATGCTTCTGCAGTTTTCCTACCGCGAAAACCCAGCAATGAATCTCAGAATCAAACCTTCAAATGCAATTTTCTCGAAACTATGTTTTCAACTATGGATGGTTATACCAGCTAACGCCTCAATTATGATTGCTTTGTATTCACAATTTCAAGGAAGTTTCTTCATAAAAAATCATTGTACGGAAGGTCTCTTTAATTTTTTCTTTACATAGATAGGCAAGACAATTTTCTAGTTTTAACTTTTGAATGATCTTAAAGAAGACCTATTTTGTTACACTGCACAGAAATTTCATCATTTACCAAATGAAAATGAAAAGCTAAAATTTGAATTTATTTTTATAAATTATTTTGTTTTTTGCGGGGACATAATACAGTTTCTCTTTCATAACATGTTGCGGAAAAATAAAAAATCATTTCTAGGGGGAGAAAAAGCTAATCGAAATCAGACCAGTCACAGCCAACCGTCTAGTGAACGTAGCAAAGCAATGCCTGAATATGAGTTCAGCCAATCAGGAAGAACCCTTTCCCCTTTGCAGCTACATCATCAACACCCACTCAAAATGTTGTTTCAAAGGAATCCCACTTTAGGCATTTTCAAAACAAGGTTTCTTTGCCACATTTTATGGTTTGAAAAATCCGGAAAAATTCCTGAGAGCTTGGTTAAAACCATACTTTCAGAAAACGGATTAAAAAAATTGGGTGTCACTGATGCAATACTTACAACTGCGCATGATATTCGACCACCAACACGAGCTCCCCAGGCACGGTACACCTTTTGCCTCGTAGCACCGGTAGCAAGGCATCCAACGAAAAGGATCATCAGTCCGACTGCACCCATGAAACCGCTGATGCCCATTAATGTGAGTTTGAGAGGTTCAATCCTGAAAAATAAAATTGAAAACTGAGTAATTTCTTGAGCCACAAATTTCATAAAACTTGCATTAATGCAGTGTGACAAAAATTTCAATTCTGAGTTTTTTGGCTTTGAGATCCTTTTTTTCTTTAGTTCTATCATTGCTTTATCAACCATTATGTTGCTTTATCTATCAAAGGTACTCACTTATATAGACCGTTCAGTGACTTATGAGATGCAGAAAAGCCCGACCGAGGTGTTTCGTGTATAACTAGTTAAGGCAGCAGCCACCCGTCGGTTTTTTTTTTTTTTTTTTTTTTTTTTTTTTCATTTGGTCTCGTCATTTTTTAGGGGGAGTTTTTTAGGATTGGGCCTGGGTAGCTACCGCCACCTAAAATACTAATGAAAATTGATTTGGGAAGTAGGTATAATTTTCCCACCATTATAAGGAAAAGCCAGAGGACAAATTCTGAGAGGTCAATAATAATCATTGAAATTTTCTGTAAAAAAATGTCGGGACAAAACTAGATTGACATTTTCATATCAATAGCTGAAACCAGAAATCATGTAGTTTGATTGTGGTGTTTTAAAATATCGGTTCCTTTTTAATATCTTCAAAAGGAAAAAAAAAAGATAACTTTTTGGTTAAAAATACTTATACCTAGATTGTTTTTAAACGGTGAGGAAAAATCATTGAATTTTTCAAAAAATTGTATTTTGTACTTTTCAAACATAAAAATAGAATTTGACAAGAGGACAATAAAGTTATGAACCAGTTTAAGTACCTGGTCACCAATATGTTGTTGTAACCGCTGTTTACCTGACTCAGATTATGTTATTTTATTCCTCAATCATGTGACTCTTTCACTGGAATAATACTGACTGGAAATTGAGAAAATGGAGACGTGAAATCTTACCAAGATGACTGTATGTAGAAGACTTGCTCCAACATCTGATAACTTAAAGTGGCTCCACGGTAAATTGTCCCACAGAACACACCAACCCCGGTGAGGCACATAATTGTCGCAATTAACGTTGCATAAGGCATCCTGGTCATACAGCTTTCACAGCTACTACCTGCAATGAGAGACAGCCATGAAAATGAAATTTTAAAAAAGATTAGTGGGCAACTTTTCAAAAGCACATACTGATTTTAAGAATGTCTGCGTCTTATGTCAAAATATTGTTTTTTCTTAAACATGCTCATATTCATTCAGCTAAGACTTATGATACTTGCTGCAGGATGAATATTTTGCGGGTACATACATTCCTTTTACAGAACTCAAGACATTGTTAAGCGTTCACCCATGAAAACGGAACAAAATCTTGGAGAAGTAAAATTCTCAAATTGAACAAGCCATGATGACTTGATCTCGACCTGAGATTTATCATATGTAAAACTGATCAAAAGAGGCCAAAATTTACCAGCTCTGCATCGATTTTGCTGGGTTAAAATTTTGAAACGTACCTGTATTTGTACTTTGTCGTTCAAATTAATATTCCTCAGGTGGCATTAAACCAACTACAAAATAAAACTACTGTCAATATGAATTAAATACTAAGTCTTCACTTTAAGGAGACTGGTGCGTGGATTTAACTGCTGAATCAGAATGAAAGAGATCCGCAACACCCAAAAGAACGAAATCCATGTGAAAAGGAACTGGGGACAACAATGTCAGCTGAAAAACGGGTCATCAAACAGACAGGAAATGATGATAGTGGGAGTAGGATTTGGGTTGAGATGTAGTATGCTTTTGATGGGAGGACTTGCAAATAGGCCGAGCTTCGTTAAGGTCTCAACAATTAGTCACAATTGCTTGAGGGTGTGCCAGGACAACAATGATTCACCAACGACCTGCTCAATTAGCAACTGCTCCAAAAATTAGCCTGATGAAACAGGATTTCGGGGGTCAATTAATATGGAACCACATTCAGAGCAGGAATTGCTGAACTTGAAAAGAAAAAGCAAAACAACTAGCATAGCACTTACCCATTTTGAAGACAGCCTGGTGGGTTGTTAAAAGAGGAATTCTGGTCAGCTACGTCGTTTCATTAAAGCTGTAAGTTGAACTTTCTTTACCGACTGCAATGGGATGAACTTCGGAATTATCAGACCATAAATTCAGTCTTCGAACAACGGTACCTACAGGATTTCAATGAGTTACTGGGATAGAACGAAAGCAGAGTAGAAAACGCACGATGCACTGATGCAGCACATCTTTTCACTGACGAACACCACAAAATAAAACAGATTGCGATTGCGAAACACCTATAAGCTCACAAGCACAAATTCGATGAAAAAGCAGCACTCAATTCACTTCACTCAAAGTTCGAAATAGGTTAGTTTCCAGTTGTTGAACTGTCAAAAAATCTCCAAAACAGTTCTCCTCCTTTCCTCTTCGTAGCTTCATTCATCTCCTCTTATCTTTCCGCGGCCTGTTCATCTCGATTACTCACGCAAGTCAACACACGAATGACTCACACTCAGACTCACACAAGCATCGCATCGTCTCTTTTCTCCGTCTTTCTCCATTGTCTTGACCTGTTGCCTTCGATCTTCTCTCGATTCTGTTTTACTCCCCGTTCGCCTGTTGCATCGAGAGCCTCCAGAAGGAGCCGAACAAAACAAAACAGAAAACTGGATGGTTGCCCCGGGGAAAAGGAGAAGGGGAACGGACGGGATTCTTGTTCAGCCTCAGCTCCTAGCAGAAACGAGGAGTAGCATTCCAATTTTGATCTTGACCCCTTCGCAGCCGATCACGATATCCAGTGTTCAGTGGGTGTCTCAAACGTATTCCTTCACCGTCGTTTTTCCCGAAATGATCTGAAAGTGCAGTGAACGGTCTCGCGACGCCTCTAGTGTTTTTGTGCCCGTGGTTTTGATACATGAAGTGTCGTGTTCCAAGTGAAGTGTTTTGTGCCCAAGGAGTCTTGGAGGATTGTACGTTCGGTCCCAGGATATGAGCATCGCTGATAAAGGATAAAAGCCATAAGGAAAAAGGTCAGTTCAACGGTCCAGTCCACACATTTTCTCTCTGTGTAATTCGAGCGATTTTCGACCGAAGCATGTAACCGCATTTGTCCTTCAATGCTTCTGATCTTGAGATAACATTGTTTACAAACAATTTTTCAAGCATGATCGTAATGATCGCGCGTCCAAGCCCTTGCACCTGACTTGCACCTCATATTCTACATGCTACCCTTCAATGATATCATTTTATCAATGGTTAATCATTAACCATTGAGAGCCAACTCGGCACACTGTACATATTCAATTTGTAAAGCTCATCTCAGTCTCCGACTGTATTTTTCCAATGGAAAATGAAGCAATATCATCCTCTAAACAGTACCTACGTATTTCAATTTTATGGAGAAACACAACACCCCGCTTCTCTACTTTTAAGCCATATAAATCAATTTGTCTTCTTTTTGCAGAAATTTTGAAACGTTGGACAGTGAGATGCGTTACTCAATGTTATCCCACAAAAAAAACCCTTGGGAGGGTGCCATTCAGACGGCAATAAACTAGAGAACTTGACCGTCCCGATTTTACAGACAAACATATATGATATGAGAAATCGGGACGGCAATTAATTCTAGGGTTTGTCTCATGTTGGTAGGCCAGCCATTTTTCTAAAAAATAAATAAATAAAAAAAGGAAAAAATAAAAAACAGAAAAAAATAAAAAAATTGCCGTCATGCCGCAGATATGTTTGACAAATCACTTTGGCATTGAGTACCATTTCTGTAATGGGTACCTAATCACTTATAGTTGATAAAATTGCAGAAGTTACTCCTTTTCTGCGGCATGACGGCAATTTTTTTATTTTTTTCTGTTTTTTATTTTTTCCTTTTTTTATTTATTTATTTTTTAGAAAAATGGCTGGCCTACCAACATGAGACAAACCCTAGAATTAATTGCCGTCCCGATTTCTCATATCATATATGTTTGTCTGTAAAATCGGGACGGTCAAGTTCTCTAGTTTATTGCCGTCTGAATGGCACCCTCCCAAGGGTTTTTTTTGTGGGATATCACTTCATTTTTCATCAGATATTTTACTTAAATCTACCAGAAAAGTATAACCAATTTTTTCAGAAAATAATAACGCCATCCACGATCTCACAGTGTAGATTTCTTAAATTTACCATCACAAAGCGATCCCTAAACTCCTGTAAGTGGCTTCAGTTGGACACGTCAATTATTGCTGCTTTCGCGCGACGCAGGATTGCGTGCAGTCAAATTGAAGGCGTTTTCCCCTCTCTTTTTTTCTGTTTGATTTTGTGCTTATTACGCGTACATCTGACGCCTTCAATATTACGTGATACATCTAATCATACTCTTAACTCTGTATTGTTGCTTGTCGGTCGGTTTTAAGGTTTTTTTTCTTTATTGCCGTCCGCGCCTCTATCGAGCGCTGGAATATTTCTAACTGGTCCCACTTTAAAATCACGAGTGACAGACATTTCTTATTGAGGAATATTAATTTAGTGAAATTAAAATCTCACACAAAAAATTTTATGACAGATTCAGTCTAAATTACACAATCACTTATAAACCTGTGTACTTTTGCAAGACAATTATGCAAAAGTATTAAAGAATGAGTTGATGATAACATTTTAATTCTTGCAATGAATCAATAAAGTGAAAACACAGAGTTTTCTATTTTATAGACAATTTAATAATCATTTTATATATTTGATTTATGGATGCATTTAGAAATCTATGTAAGATTTGACTAAGATAACTGTGCATGAGTAACACTGAGATATAAAAAGTAAACAGAGTGAAGAAAAAATAGAAAGGGCTACTTACACAGAAACATTTTTTTTATAAAAGATTAAATTCCACATAATTTCCATTTGTCAGAAATGTTAATAAAAGGAAATAACACTGGCAAGGGAAACAATCATAAGATAGAAAGCTTCGGGAGGGTTCAATTTTTTTACCACATCAGAAAGCAGAACAACTGGTTACTTACTTAGTGTCATGAAAGGAAGAGCAAAGACTATAAGTATGATGTAACCGTGGAATATATATCAATAACTAAAGTGAAAATAAAATTGTAAATCGAAGTGTTATGTTGTGAATGTCCACTCACATTTTAGTTTTTCAAAAAAGACTAACTAGAGAGAGTCAAGCATAATAGTCACATTCACAAGTGGTGTTTCAGAATCCCATCTCATATTTTAATTTTGTACAGGGAAATCAACCAACACCGACTCGAATTTGTTGTAAATTTTCTTTCTTTCATGAAGTTAAGTTCCACAAAATTTCAAGCATAAATGTCAGTTGGTTTTTTTTCAAAAATTTAGAACAGGAGCTGAGATTTGGAAACACTGCATGTAATGTGACGGTTTAGCTTAATTCCATCCAACTATCAGTTTATCTTCAAATTTTTGGTAGATTTTTTTTACGCATAAAAAGTTTTAAAGTGACATTTTAGCAGTTTTATTTAAAATTTAGTGTCTAGAATTGACGATTTTTTCCATTCCCTGATAATAACTTATTCCTTTCTAATTTCCTTGGAAATATTCCCTGATGAAAACCAAGGATTTCCAATCATTAATCTCTAACTTTTCTTGAGGGGAAACAAGATTTTCCTCCGGATTTCAAGACGAAAATCAACTTAGCTATATTTAGTCTGGTTTCTCCTTTCAAGTCAAGTTCAGCAGACACCCAGTTTAGAAAAATAGTATGATCTCAGAGCAAAAAGAGAGGAATGTTCCTGCAATGGCCATTCCCAGTGAATTTGCCTAATTTTCCCTGAAGAGCAAAAAACAGTAGAGTAAAAATCATTCCTCAACCAGATATTTTGTTTTTTCCTTTCCTGGTAGAGAATAATTCAGCCAAAGTACTTCTGCTACTGAGGATGTAAGACAATGTTCTACAAAAAGAACCTGTTATTTTGATTAGAAATTTTGGACTGCAGGTTGTCATCGTCCCAGTAGGTTTTCCTAAAAATCTTATAATGGAGCATCCTTTGGCCAGCTTCCTTCATACTCCATGGTCTAGGCCTGAAATTAGAAAAAGAAAAAATTATCAACCTGGAGGAATAAAAAAACACAATTCTAAACATTAATTTTAGACAGCGTTTTAACATTTTCAAAAGAAGGAAACTAAATCATGGTATATAATCTGGAAAAATCTCAAACAGGTTTTAGATAAGATAGTAGAATTACTATCCAAAATGTTAGTCATAGTTACTGTCATTAGATAGTCAAAGATGTAAAGGCAGTGCCTAATAAAATGATCAAGCATGTAACGCTGGTGCAACTCTCAACCAACATTGATATCTAGGTTTGCGACGATACAGACTTCCTGTCATACTTACTCAATTTTTAAGAGAAAAACTACTCAACGTCAAATCTTAAAGACTTTCATAATTTTCCTCTTCCGTGTGTTGAAGATCCTGTAATAACTTCCGAGGAATGATGATGATTTGTTCTTTTTCAAAACAATAAATGGGAGCTGGGAATTTAAAACACCAGAAAAAATTGATGATTTGAGAGTTTCATTGTCGATAAGCAGCGTATCCATGTAGAAACAGCAAAAGCGTGTACCTTGCTTGCAGTGATTCAAATTCACTACATGTTTTAAAAGGAAACCAAATCAACATCATAGCTTCAACTTTTCATAGAATGTCCTTCACACAGGGAAGAAAAATAGACGGAAGTGTATCAGTGGTGAAACATCTAAGCTAAGAATCTCTATTTGCGATGCAGCACCATTTCTGTTACATTTTACCAACTTTATTGAAGGACCAATTGGACGTATTTCTACCAAACGGAACTATGTGCATCAAGGCATGAGCCCTGGGACTGATGAGAATATATGCGTAGCAGGGCTCATGTCATAATGCACATAGTTCCGTTTGACAGAAATGCGTCCAATTATCACTGTCATTGAACAGAATTCTTTGTGAGCTCTCTTTGCATTTTTAAAAATGACCTCTGAAAATTTTATAAAAAAATCCCTAATAATAGACTGCTTTAATGACTAAGTCATCGCAGTTTCGATGGTTCAATTGTAAACAGACGCATAACCTTGTCGTAGTCGCACTGGGGTGAGAGTGCGTCTGATTTTCTTGTGACCAAATGGATTTATGACTTGTTGATGACACAATTTTAATCAACTACTTAACACACTAATATCACACAGAATTTAGGTATGAGGTTATCATTCATTGTTTTGGTTTGAACCATTCGCAAGAATGACGTCTAGCCACTAAATCAGTCTATATTCAACTAATAGGAAGTATTTATGCTAAATGGAACTATGTGCAAGTGGAAAGATGGGGTGTGCTCGTTAGTTGAGGGCCATAAGAATGAATGGGGATTTTAAGTGCCATCAGTAGTTTCACCATCAGTAGTAAAGAATGATTTAAATACTCATTACCTCGCTCATCGCAACTTTCGAGTAGAAGTAAAGAATTTTCCTATGAATAGATGAGTTTACACCAAGTCACATTTCCTCTTGGGCTGCAAAAATCAAGCGAGGCATACGGAAATGCGTTAACGTTCAATCTGTATCTGAAATATAAAAAATATAATCACTAAAACAGAATACATGATGCAACCATGACTGGGTGTATCTAGTTGTTGTGATGAACCAAATTAGATTGAAAGAGATGCACATAGAATGTATTTCTGATCTCCTTAATTCCAATTTCAATACATTGGGCTGAATACAGTTGGCTATAATCTTCCGATCAACATTTACCGCTGAAGCTGTAGGTATCTTTGCAAACCAGGAACTTCGAAGGTACCCCATAGACAATATCACATGGCAATGATACTTGAATTAATTATAGCGCCCTGAGAATTCAGTGAAATTATTGAAGTCAAGTTCACAGAGTCAAACTACATCATCAAAAAGTACAGAGATGAGGCGACTGAGTTACGTCTTGATCAGCCATATTGGAACC
The DNA here is from genome assembly GCF_001854935.1 of Bemisia tabaci. Lineage (NCBI taxonomy): Eukaryota > Metazoa > Arthropoda > Insecta > Hemiptera > Aleyrodidae > Bemisia > Bemisia tabaci. Next base: position 377,127 of record NW_017547115.1, read on the forward strand.
CTATGGTCACAATGATTCAATGAAAGTTTTAACTTACAATGACTACATAATGAAAATAGAACAGTTACCGACTGCATGTATTTATACAAAAAGGAACTGTGTGCCCACATGCCCATAGTTTGCACGTAACATAGTTCCTTCACACACAGATACGTGTAAATGAACATCAGAGGTTATCGCTTTTAGTGAAAAATGTAACCAGATTTGCGCTGAAATTTCAAGCGCTCTCTAAATCTCAAGGACTTACTTTAGTTCCCACAGTTTACTTACCTACAACTGGACGTATTTCTACCAAACAGAACTATGTGCATTAACACATAGGCCCCAAAACTCATAAGAATATATGCATAGCATAACAGGGCTCATGTCTTAATGCAAATAGTTCTGTTTGGCAGGAATACATTCAGCTGAGCATGCTTACTCTAGGCATGCTTAAAGGTTTTAAAATCGGCTTATCCGTATAGCCAATGAATGCATTTAAAGAAGTGTTTTGTAGGAAAAGCGCCAGAACCACCTGGCCACCAGAAGGCTAGAACCACCACAACCACAGTGCCATCAATGTAGAGCAAACATCATTTTCTACGACTCTTAAACCTAAAGAATCCCATGAAATTTCTAGTTTTTTAAGATCCAAGTAACAGCCTCACAGTACGTATTCGGCTCATCGTGTCTGGATTCTGGCCAAAGTCTAGTGGTGAAGGGCTGAAAAGTCTTACCTCACAATAAGTCGTGCACACTGAGAGCTTCTTAAGAGAAAGCAAAGTTATTCTAAATAACCATTAGCTTAAAACTTGGGCTTAGCTAGTTTCAGTAACAGGTCATAAGAGGTGCTTCCAAGCTTAGTTGATATTGATAACAACATCAACAACTTGATGACGACTGGCCAATACCCCCTAGACTGACTAGTCAGTCTAGGGGGTATTGGACTGGCACAATGCACATTTGCCAATTTTCTAGTTGCGCCAGTTCTAAATAATGCGGGAAATTTGAAGAAAGACCTGCATCTACTGCATCCTCTACAATATAAAATTAAAATAATTAATATAACTTACCTTATTATCTACTCATGAGGAATTAATAATAAATAATAATCATTCACTCCCGGGTGCTCCGTGTGCGAGATCCGTACGCTCTACCGCTCTCCATGCGGCTGAGCGTCATTCTGTGACGTCACGCGTACGGATATTTTAAGTTATTTGCAAAGCAAATAACTTTTTACAGGGAAACTTTTGAAAGTTCTAATTGCGAAAAGGCACAATGGGAATCCATTACGCGTTGATTCATATATGGTGTTCTAGGGTTTTGATCACTCGTTAAGGTGGTAGAGAGTATAATCTTACGATTTCGGCCCAATAATTGCGATATTAAGTTGATTTTCGTGTATATAAGCTTACGCGCGCTACGTTACATTACAGTATATAGTCAGCCTTCAATTTCAACCGATACATCTAATCATACACTTAGGTTTCTTTTGTTGCTTTAGTCTTGTTTTAAGGTTTCTCTATTGCCGTCTAGCGCTCTACCGTGCGCTTATAATCAATCCATTTTCATTTATTCACAATGTCCTTATCAGCTTCCCCAAATTCACTTTACCCATGTATTCATCCACTTTGGCATATGTCTGTGTCCATTTTTGCGTCATGTATGGTTGAATATTCCATGACACTGGTTTTGACCAACAATCTCTAATTTCGTAACATGAAAATGTCGGCCGGTCAAAATGACCATCCGATCCGAAAATCGTGCGTTTCGACCGTTCGGCCATTTCTGGAGTAAACCCAAACACCCCCGATTCCTGATTTCGGACAATAGCCGTGGCTAACGCAACAGGTGTTCGGTCGAGCCACTGTCGGGTTTGGACCCCTTGATGCACTGTGCCGGGTGCATTCCACACGCCGCCCGCAGTGCATTTCCACGCCGCCGCCAGTCAGAGGGTATTGCCTCAGCCATTGTCTGGCAACTTCTCGCAGGGCAGCCTTTGCTTTTTGCCAGCTTCATGGATTTATTTTATGACAGGCGCGTCGCGTCCTCATTATGCAGGTTACGGTCGAATTTGGTCCACTTTTACTGGGAGCCGGGTTCTATGCCTGTGGCCTTGGATTTCGGGAACGCATGGAGAGAGGAGGGAGGGTATGGATATTCAATCGAAAATAGAAACGTGACTCGATTGACGGGATCCAGTCGACACCGATTCGATTGATAACCGCGAGTCTATCGACAAACTAGCGAATTGCGACCACAAATCCGTGTATGATCCGTAAAAACCCGTGAGTCGGTCGATAAATCCGTGAATGATCGATAAACCCATAAGTCGATCGAAAATATAACCGTGAATCGATCGAAAAAGTCGTGAATCGAACGACTATATCCGTGAGTCGATCGACACATTCGTGAATTGACCGACGATAACCGTGAATCGATCGATAAACTCGTGAATCGGACGACTAAATCCGTGAGTCGATCGACAAATTCGTATGAACTGACCGACAAAAACGTGAATCGATCGACAAAATCGTGAGTCAATCAGCTCACACCGTTGCCTACGAATTCTCGTAGGCAACGCTCACACCTCTATTTCTCGATCGATTCATGTCGATCGAATCGACACCAGTTTTTTTATTAATTTTTCGATCGAATTGGCGCTATCGATTCACGTTGATATTTTCTCGATCAATTTATGTCGATCGAATCCATACTCCCCGGAAGGAGCATTTGTCAATTCAAAAGATGGAAATCTAAGGGACGGATAACGCCACTACACGAGGAAAGTGTTTTGCCTTAAGCAAGGTGTCTAAACAGCCTGGAAAATCCTACACCAGGGAAATATTCTGCCGTGCTAAGGAAGAACGCCGTATGAGCATTCGAGAGTTGCTAAATTTGCTTCAATAAAACGTTTATTTTTGAGGAAATATATGAATATTTTTTCCTGAAATTTTCCGAGGCTTCAGGTGTAATTGCGAACAAAATTATTCGAAAAATTGGAAGGAAAATATTCATGAGTTTACCAGGAAATTCGTTTTTTATCAAAGGAAATTTGGCAACGCCTGGTGGCCCAGCGTTCCTCCTTAGCACGGCAGTATGTGGCACCAGAGGAAACCTCGAAAACCGTTGTGGAAAGCGTGACATTTTTTGATCAGAGGATTTTTTTTAGTGTATTTTCCGAAGGAAATACACTATTTTTTTTTTTTTTTTTTTTTTTTTTTTTTTTTTTTTTTTTTAAGTTGTTTAAAAATTACAGGACCGTTTTGATTATGGAAACGTTGTATTTTTCGATTCTGAATATCATGGGACTCTCGTGGACTCCTCCGTCTTCCCTCTAAAAATTACTAATACTCGGGGAATTTCTATAATTCTGGCTACGAAAATCAATCACCCCATCTTGGAAGCGCCAGCCTACCCTTGAATGCAAGATTCTTTTTCAAAGCTTGTATATGTAAACCGAATATGCTTCCTGGTGGTTGCGTAACGCTTTTAATTACTTATGCTGTCGTGCTAAGGAAAAACGCCGTATGAACCTTCATGCGTTGCCAAATTTCCTTTGATAACACACGAATTTCCTGTTAAACTTATGAATATTTCTCTTCCAATTTTTCTAACAATTTTGTTTGCAATTTCGCCTGAAGTTCCTGAAATTTTCAAGGAAAAATATTCATAAATGTCCTCAATAATAAACATTTCATCGAATGAAATTTGGCGACTCTCGAATGTTCATACGGCGTTTTTCCTTAGCACGGCAGTATGAGATAACGGTTTTTTTACTCAATAATCTACGTCGCTGAATTAGTAGCTATTTTAATAGACGTCGAACGGAACGTGTGTAAACACTTAATTATAGTCTGAGAAAAGAGGCTTTCAAGTTCGACGGCTCCAGGTCGAGGCGAAAGAAAAAAATTCGAGACTGAAATTTCTAATACACCTACTCCGTCGTACTAAGTAAAAACGCCGTATGAGCATTCAAATGTTGCCGAACTTTCTCCTAGAAAATGTTTATTTTTGAGGAAAGTTTTGAATTTTCTTCCTTGAATTTTTCAGACTTTCTAGGTCGAATTACGATTACGAACAAAATCCCCTGAAAAATCGGAAGCTGTATATTCACACATCTTCCTGAAAATCCGTGATTTGTTGAAGGTAATTTTGCAACGCCGTATGGCTCATACGGCGTTCTTCCTTAGCGAGGCGGTAATGAAGTGACATCAAACTAACCGTTAGTTCGATCCACTTCCTCATATAGCCTCAGATCAATTTTATTTGCTTCGTCTGTATTTTATGGCGTGCACGAGACATTCTAAAATGTTTTCTTTTCTCCTTTTACCTAACAAATGTACGAGTTTTTCATGCAAAAAGCTCGCAAAGACTAGTTTTGAGCAGAAAATTTATACAATTTGTACAAAAAAAAAGATGTTTAAATATTTTACGAGATATATTTCTTTATTTTTAGGTATTTTTAATGTGTTCAAGTTTTTTACATTTGCTCTATCCCGAGTTGTTCATTTAGGTACGGGAAAAATCGCGAATTTTTACGGAATCTGTCGGCTAGGATCTTTTTTTTTTTAGTTATTTTAAGTGTTCTGCAATATTATTTCATAGGTCAAATTTTTCATCACAAGTTTTTCTGAGGCATTGCTACAAAGAAAAACGTATATTTAAAATTATTAGGTACTTACCTTGGTATGAACCTCTGAGATCCAACATGCCCTGTTTTTCAGAAAATTATAGTCAAGGAAACAACCAAGGTTATTTATTATATGTAGATCAGAGAGAATCTCAAGAAGAAGAAGAGAAAAAATTCCGGCCTGTAACCACCCCTAATTTTTTAAATAAGTTGTTTTTGTTCTATTTTTATATTTGTTTTCATCCAAAAATTATGCACTTAACTTCGTACATTTTTGAAAATTGTCCACAATGGACAGCATTGTGCAACTACATAGTGAGAAATTTCAACACAAAAGTTTGATCAATACGAGAAGCAAGACCCAAAGTAACCCTAGCCTTCGGTTGACAATTTCCAGAGATAATGTCCGCTAGTTTTCTTAAAGGACTTTTTACTATAAAAAAAAAAAAAAAAAAAAAAAAAAAAAAAAAAACGAGTGGTCAATACCACCGTCACAATCGGAGGAATGCATTTTCTCAGTCCCTCCATTATTTTCTGCTCTAAATTCACCGCAAACTGTATTAATCTCAACACAAAATTAGTGTTGGTTTGTGTTTCACCTCCTATATTTACCAAAATTAACACAAGAACACAAATCTTCTTATCAGTGTAATTCTCAAAACGCTACACAAACTGAGAAAAAAATATGATAAAAATGCTGCCCCCTACTTATTCCATTTTTCGAAAAGAAAATGTTCTAGCTTGCAGCAGTCCCTTGCTATACTTCCCTCTCTCCAAAAGAACGAAGGAGAATCCAAGTTCCATCAGTGGCCCTGAAATTATGAGCTTTACATTTCTCACATAATCCCCGAAATGATGCAGACATCACGCCTTGGCTCCCATCCCAAACTAAGTCAGCGTCAAGTCGATTGTCAACCGGTGATTCGTTTTTTGATTGATCGTCCTTTTAAGTAGACGAAAAGCATTTGAATGTCAAACTCATGACGAGACTAATAATAGCCAGACGCTCTTCGGAGGAAAGTGAATGAGAAAGGAGTGATAATGGGGAAGGATTGAGCTTTTTTCCTAGCGTTCGTCGTCGCATTCCTGGAGCAGTGAGTGTTTTGTCAGCGTGGACCAAATCTCACCCTCGCTCTATTATGAGCGCTTAGCCGTGAATAATCGTCGCCCTTTGTTCTTTTGCTCTTGGGTATTCAGAGCAAATCATAATCCGGCCGTGTTGTCAACTTTCGATAGTATTTCCGAATTTTTTAATTTTTGAACAATTTAAGGGCAGTCGGCAGTCCCTATCTTCACCATTCTGCCGTGCTAAGGAAAAACGCCGTACGAACCTGCAGGCGTCGCCAAATTTCCTTTGATAAAACACGAATTTCCTGGTAAACTTATGAATAGTTCTATTCAAATTTTTCAGATAATTTTGTTCGCTATTTCACCTGAAGTTCCTGAAAATTTCAAGGAAAAATATTCATGACGCTCCGCAAAAATAAACGTTTTATCGAAGGAAATTTGGCAACTCTCAAATGCTCATACGGCGTTCTTCGGAAAGAAAAAACCGGCGCTCCGCTTCGCTCCGCGCCGGTTTTTTGGGGGGGCTTCGCCCCCCCCAAGCCCCCCCAGGACGCGCGCTTCGCGCGCGCTTTTTAGTTTGAGTGTCCATTCAAGTTGTTCTGTCTTCTTAAGCGACCCGCGCGTCCACCGCGGGAAGAGTGTATTTTCCGAAGGGGGGGGGGGATCAATCTGTAAGGGAATGAATTAAGAATTGAAACAGAAGTTGAGTTGTGAGCAGGTGAGCACGTTGTGAGCAAGAAGTTGCGTGGTTGTGACGGTTAAATGGTGAGATTTTGTTCAAGAACAGATCACTTAACCTGACCCACTGTGCGACGAACAATTTGTCCAGAATCTTCCTTCCCCTGACCCACTGTGCGACGAAAAGTTTGTCCAAAAACTTCTCTCCCCTGACCCACTGTGCGACGATCAGCTTGTCCAAAAACTTTCTCCCCTGACCCACTGTGCGGCCCTGCTCCGGTCGGCTCCCCTCATGCCGCGCACCCCTCGCCTAAAACTTTCAAAGCTCGCCATTCTTAAACGGCTCGGCCGATTTAGCTCAAATTCAATACCAAACCAGTCCTAGGGGAGAACTACCACCTATAAATTCAGCTCAAAATATTCATTTTCGCTCGAGTTATCGAGTGGACAAGATTTCACCTCCCCCCACTTTCGAGCCCCACCCCTCAAAATCTATTGCCTCAAATTTCAATTTGTTTTCGCAGAATAGTAGTCCTAATGAGTCTCTACAAAATGCAAAAAAATTGGTCAAAATATCTTTCAACGTAAGAAAGATATAACCGCTCAAAAATCGATAAATCTTCAAAAGGCGGAAATACATACATACATACATACATACATACTTACATACATATATATATACACATGAATTTGAATAGCATATATTTTCGTGATCTACGACCCGTGATCGGTGCTCTTCACAATGTCTCAGGTCTGGGTCCGACATCATGGGAGAATGCAATAGTGTATTTCCTTCGGAAAATACACTAAAATTGAAATTTCAGTCTGTAGATGGAAAATGGAAATGGTGGATGAACGGAAATGGAGATGGTTGTGTCATTGAGGAATCTTGCAACTCAGCTTTCGTTTTATCTTCTGAATACCTTGTCATCTTACATTCTTTCGCTCATTATACCACGCAACGTCTAAGTTATCGATACGTCCAGTATATCGATGCATCTTACACTGTCATGCTAAGGAAAAACGCCGTATGAGCCTTTAAACTTTGACAAATCACGAATTTCCGAGGTGATTAGTCAGTATTTTTCTTCTCGGTTTTCGGGAAATTTTGTCCGAAATCAGATCTGAAGTCACTGAGAATTTCAACGAAAATGACTCATAGCTGTTTTCAAAAATTGGTGTTTTCTGAGATTAGATAACACCGGAAAAAGAACACATTGGATCTAGAGTCCAGACTCTTAAAAACACCGACAAGAAAAAGTACTCTTGATTCAATCAGAATCTAGCTTAAATCAAGAACCAAGCCTCTTAATTTAAGCGGATTTCGTTTCGATTCAAGCAAAAATCCGATTGAATCAAGAGTATTTTTTCTTGTCAATGTTTTCAAGAGTCTGGACTCTAGATCCAATGTGTTTTTTTCCTGTGAAATTTGGCAACATTTGAATGTTCATACGTCGTTTTTCCTTAGCACGGCAGCCCAGGTGTCCTATCCGAGGAGAGCGAAATATCGATCCAGAGATATCGAAACTCAGCTCATCTCTCCAACGGAAGTCGTATGTTTTCGAGTCTGTTTACGACAAGTCTCGCTCGAGTGAAGAACGTATTTATTTCGAGGAGCCGGAAATGCTAGAAAAAGTCGGGAATCTGAGTGTTGCGTCGTTATCTCAGCGCATCATCCAACGGATATCCGTCGCTCGAAAAAAAGTATTCGTTATGATCACGTAGGAGGCTGAAAAAGTATTTCCCTAGCAGCAGAATTACGTCAAGGAAAAATCAACATTCATTTTAATGTAAATTTTGTTTATAAAAGGTGTAGTTATTAAGGTGAAGCATGTACTACACTAGAAAAAAACACATTGTATCTAGAGTCCAGACTCTTGAAAACATTTGACAAGAAAAAATACTCTTGATTCAATCGGATTTATGCTTGAATCAAAACGAAATCCGCTTAAATTAAGAGGCTTGGTTCTTGATTTAAGCTAGATTCTGATTGAATCAAGAGTACTTTACTTGTCGATGTTTTCAAGAGTCTGGACTCTAGATCGAATGTGTTTTTTTTCCAGTGTTTAGGTTAGGTTCCTCTCCGGGCAAACTTGACTGCCAGCCTCCAAAAAAACTGCCCACGTACGCGGTAAATTTGAAAAAAACGTGTCATAAACTACGCAAATTGCGCGCTAATTAATGTTAAAAGTAAAAAAATTAAATTTTGAGTAAATTTAGCAACCTTTGAATCGGGTTACGTTTCTTCGTCCAGAAAACGACGAATTTGCGAGGTTTGTGCCGCTCCACGAGGTTAAAATACCCATCTGACCGCGTCGACTACTTTCTTTACTCTGCGTTGAAGTCTCCAATGATGGTATTTGGATTACATTTTGCAATATCTGGCCCATTTTAGAAACAACATACATGCCATTGGTTTCCCTATGCAGATAATTGCTTTTATGGGAGAGCCAAAGATAGTGGTTCCTTTTTGCAAAATTTAATCCATTTATAATGTGTGCCTCAAATCACTGATTTCAAGATGTCTCACCAAAATTTGATGTCCACAAGTACGACACGATGGGCAGGCAATTTCCGTCCAACCGTTTAGACTTCTTTCTAACCGCGCGTTTAAGTTTCCAATAGCATTTATGTTACAGCCCGTCGGCGAAATTGCCCAGCCCGAAGGCTAAACAGATTTTTGTCCCGTCCGTGTACAGGTCATTCCCGTTGCTCAGTCCGTGATCTGGCCGATGTTCTTGCTCATTCCGTGAACTGGGCAGCCAGTCCGTGGATAGGCGGGTGAAAAGTCTGGAAATTACGCCGACGTTGATGTAATTTTTCACTAATTTTAAAATCCGTTGGCTAATCGACAATTGTCCCCCACTGACCGACTTACGACGAATTATTCGCGACATTTGAACGAAACTCTAACGTAGGTATCAAAACAATTTACAGGTTACGTAAATACATTCTTCATCTTCTTTTTATCATTTTTCTCAAATGTTTTTAACATAATTGTACAAGCTATTTAAATTTTGAGGCTGAAGTCAAAACTCCTTCACTCGTGAGCGTATGCAACACGGACATCCACGGAGCCCGAATAGTTGCATCCGGGCAGGCGTTAGTATAAAATTCGTTCATTATCTGTCGCATGCGACTATTACTGATGCTTTGATGATTTTTCTTGCATCTTAACTCAATTCTCGCGTTGCTCATATTGCCAATGAAGGAAGTAATCTCTGATTTTTAGCAGAACATTGTCAACTCTCCGAGGAAAACATATTTTAAATTCATTGAAAATTAGGTACTTTAGCATGATACGTTGAGTTTCATTAATGAGTCGTCTTTTGATTGCATTTTTTTTTTTTTTTTTTGGGAAAACTAATTTTGACGTTTTTAATGTGAAATTTTCTGAGAACAATCTTGATAAATCGCACGAAATTTGATACAAAAATCTCGACAAAATGAAAAGCAACAGGAAATCTGTAACATCACAAGCCTAAGTGCAATTATAAGATTTCCCTTGCACAATGGCGAAACTATACTGCCGTGCTAAGGAACGCCGCATATACCGTCAGGCGTTGCCAAATGTCATTTGATAAAACACAAATTTCTTGGTAAAACTATGAATATCTTTCTTCCAATTTTTCAGATAATTTTGTTCGCAATTTCACCTCAAGTTCCTGAAAATTTCAAGAAAAAATTTTCGGAACTTTTCTAAAATAACAAACATTATATCGAAGGTAATTTGGCAACCCTCCAATGTTCATACGGCCTTTTTCCTAGCACGGCAGTACAGCACAATAAAGTATGGTAAATATGTATAGTTATAATCATTTTATTCTCAGCTTTTTCTCGTCTAAATGTGGGCCGCGTCTTGTTTCTTTCTTATAAAGGTACCTATTTGTGTGAATTGTCTTGTGTCGTGCTTATTATTTCTGGTTGTTCTTATCAGAATTTTTCCCTGTTTCAGGTGAGTTTTCAATTTGCTCCAACTCTTGAACCGCCTCATGAAACCACCGTTCTGTAAGTTTAGTTTTTCTTGTGGTTCTTTTAATTTCTATGTTCGTTTTTTTTTATTCTTTCATAAATCATAAGGTAGAGAAATCTGTAACATCACAAGCCTAATTACACGTGTATGATTTCCCGGGTCCAACGGCAAAACTATAGATATGATAGACAAAGCTATCGCGGGTAGGGTAGTTGTTTTTTCTACATTTGCGTTGAAGTCTCCGTAGATCCATATAGAACGGCGAGTCCAAGAAAATCCTGTCGCCGTTACAATCTCCTGAGATGATTCAAGTCTCACATATATTTTAATTGTACACTCTAATAATATGCGGCTGATTGTTGAAATTTATAGACAAAGCGATAGACATAGGAGACGGGGATAAACTGGATCGATCCTATTTGTCTAAACGGGTGGTTTTTACAGACTAAGGGGAAAATTATGGACTTATAGGTGTAAAAATGTTCCATTACAACGAAACCAAGGAATATATTTTATCCTTCGAACTTTCCAAAAATTCTGACTTACCAGCAGACCGAGTCTATCGCAGCCAAGGTACTCAACTGATTTTAATTCAAATATTCTGACATTAAACTTGGAGGATTTTCTTATTCGAGTGTGGGGGCACTCTACAATCTTCGCCTTATGGAAACTGGACACGTTTAAAAATGCGTGTATCGTGGAAGTAGAAAAACCTCCAGTCTTAATTTGAAGTTGTCTCTCTACGGGATCTTTCTCTCGTAATGGAGATGTTGCATGTGTGAGGGATTTGCGATTTGACTATTGATTCTTATGTAAAAGTTCGCGAGAAACTCGATGGTGCCACTGGTTTTCTCTGAAATCATCTCCCAAGCTCAAAAAAAGCTCTCAAGTTGAGGCCAAAATGGAGAGGATATCCCACGCTAGTGTTGCCGTGTTTTCAGTTTCAGAGTCCCCAAATAAAGAGGCAGCCCTATCAATGCATTTGCTCCCTATCTTTGCATGGAGAGTTTGTCTTGATATAGACATGGACTCTCAGGATAGCGTGGGAAAGGTATCCCCTCCATTTTGGCTTCACTTTGAGGGTTTATTTTGAGCTTGGGAGATGATTTCAGAGAAAACCAGTGGCACCATCGTGTTTCTCGCGAACTTTTACTTAAGAATCAATGGTCAAGTCGCAAATCCCTCTCGCACATGCAACATCTCAATTTAAATTATTCTGAACTTAAACTTGGAGGATTTTCTTATTCGAGTGTGGGGGCACTCTACAATCTTCGCCGTATGGAAACTGGACACGTTTCAAAATGCGAGTGTCGTGGAAGTAGAAAAATCTCCAGTCTTAATTTGAAGTTGTCTCTCTACCGGATCTTTCTCCGGTAATTCTCTCAAGTTCTATGGAGAGAAGAAAGGGGGCGAAGAATGCGTCGAACGCGGATCGGGGAGACTGACAGGATGAAAAATGAATAAAATTACCAACTTCGCTCAAAAATTGGCCGAATTTTACGACCGCGGCGTGCCTTTCGAAGTGTGTCAGCGCTCATCGGATTCGAACCCACGATCATCAGGCTCACGCAGTTGCCGCGCCGTTTCTAAGGAATCACTGCTTCTCTCTACCTCTTCCCCCTAAAATAAAGTTTTTTTTTTCGTTTCGTGTGCATTCGTTCGAGATTGTTTATTCACTGGAAAAAAAAAAAAAAACACATTGGATCTACAGTCCTGCGGGCTGATTATTGAAATTGATTGACAAAGCTATAGACAAAGAAGACATAGGCAGTATGGAGTGATCCTATTGGTTGAAATGGGTGGTTCTTATAGACAAAGGGAGAAAATGATAGACTAAGTGTCGGATCTCCCGTGGGTTGCCGTTAGTTAGTCTATTACCTACCTCCTTTGTCTATTGGAACCACCTGCTTCCACCAATAGGAGCCTTCCATATCTCTTTTGTCTTCTTTGTCTATGGCTTTGTCTATCAATTTCAATAATCGGCCCGCAGACTCTTGAAAACGTTGGCAAGAAAAATACTCTTGATTCAATCGGATTTTTGCTTGAATCAAAACGATCGGTTGAAATGGGTGGTTCCTATGGACTAAGGGAGAAAATGATGGACTAAATATAGGGTCTCTTGTGGGTTGCCGTTAATTAGTCTATCACCTACCCCCTTTGTTCATTGCAGCCATTCCTTCCACCAATAGGATCCGTCCATATCTCCTGCGTCTCCTTTGTCTAAAGCTTTGTCTATCAATTTCAATAATCGGCCTGCAGGACGTTCGATCCTGACGAGTCACGTTGAAATCGATTCTACGTTGCGTCTGGCGCCGCGCGGGTTACAGTATAAATATTTTTGGAGACTTAAATGCCAGAGTAAGAAAGTAGTCGATGAGACCGGACGAAAGTTATCGCCTTGCACTGGAAAAAAAAAACACATTGGATCTAGAGTCCAGACTCTTGAAAACATTGACAAGAAAAAATACTCTTCATTCAATCAGATTTAAGCTTGAATCAAAAGGAAATGNGGGGGGGGGGGGGTGCCGTGTTTTCAGTTTTGGAGTCCCCAAATAAAGTGGCAGCCCTGTCAATGCATTTGCTCCCTATATCTTTGCATGGAGAGTTTGTCTTGATGTAGACGTGGACTCTCAGGATAGCGTGGGATATCCCCTCCATTTTGGCCTCAACATGAGAGCTTTTTTTGAGCTTGGGAGTTGATTTCAGATAAAACCAGTGGCACCATCGTATTTCTCGCCAACTTTTGCATAAGAATCAACATTCAAATCGCTAAATCCTCACAAATGCATCATCTCCCTTCTCCATTCCTTCGTCTCTTGCTACGGTAGGGAATCCTTTGCAAAGAGCTGAAGAGGGAAAATAATCTGAAACGACCTCTACTATATTTTTGCTGACTTCGGCACCGAATTTGACCGAGGGGGAGCACTGCCGAGCAAAGGAAGAACGCCGTATGAGCCCTTAGACGTTGCCATATTCCCTTGAATAAAAATCGAATTTCCTGGGAAAATTACGATTTTTTCTCTTGAAATTTTTCATGAAATTACGCCCACAATCAAACCTAAAATATCCGAAAAATTCTAAGGGAGAGTACCCATAACTTTCCTCAAAAACGCATGTTTCATCATGCAACATCTCCATTATTGATAATCGATCTCTGACGCCTCGCCCCTGGTTCTTAGGAGCACTGGCCGATCCGTCGCGTCGCGGATCTAGGATGGAGGATAGGTTGTAGTAGTGAGGAGCGCCGAAGTCGGGAGCCCGGGTTAAGTTGGTCGCGGTGACTACGAGGGCAACTCGCAAGCGGGTGCAGTTGCTCGCGTTTCCACGAGGCCCTGTGACCACCGTCTGCATGGCCGCATGCCCCCCGACGCACCCGGGGCCGGAGCCGATGTCACTCTGACCGAAAGTCCCGTCTAGAGTACCTTTATAGGCAGAGAATGGCCATTCCTGTGCTGGGTTTTCATCGGTCGCAAGCAGTGTTCGAAACTCATCTTTGAGTTTTAGGAGCCATGTGGCACATCAAGCTCGATTATTAGGCGCCATTGAAGATTTTTTAGGGGCCAAATTGACTTTTTGCCTATATATTACGGCGCATTTAGTGAAAAGTTAGACGCAAGATGTTTTCGTAACAGAGCTAGTAAGTAGCTGTAACTTGGGCAAGACAAAAGCACTAAGAATGAAATCGTGAAGAATACATAAAGCAAGCTTTCACTACTTGTAGTGCTGAAAATTCTGAGTTTTTTCAATTCAAATAGATTTGTTTTTCTTTCTTTATGTGACTTCCTATGAAAATCTAGATTTTTAGGGGGCAATTTTTAGGGGCCACGCTGGCGCAGAGCCTTCATTTTTTAGACGACATGGCCGATTTTTTAGGCGCATTTGGCGCGTTGGCGCCTGTGAGTTTCGAACACTGGTTGCGAGAAAATAGGCTGACACATTGTTCTTTCGGCTGCGGCCGTACACTGTTAAAAATCCCGGCGTGAAATTCACGCTTACTCAGTTGCTGTTTTGACCAGCTGCTACTCTGAGTGCATGGATCCGGCGCGAAATAAGCTCGGCCCGAATTTCGCGCTCTGGCGGGAGTGAAAATCTGACAGGCAAACGTAAAACGGAACTCCCGCAGCATGGATTCGAACTCGAGTCACGGTGATGAGAGACGAGTGCGCTACCTCTTTGCCATTCGGCGCTCGTACTAGGACTACCAGGAGGCCCTGAATTCACGCTTGAGGTACCTCAACTAATTCGTCCGTCGTTGGCGATATTTACGCTCTGATCTATTCACTCAGAGTACGGCGCGAAATTCGCGCTGGATTTGTTTTTTTCACGCCGCGCCGGCTATTCTCACAGAGTAAATCATTGATTTTTAACTGTGTAAATAAACAAACAAGATGAATGTTACCAGCAAGCAATTTTGAGGTTGCCGGCCTGGTTGGCCTAGCTAGCGGTCAGCGCGTCTGACCCTAGACCAATAGGTCCCGGGTTCGAATCCTGGTGGTGCGACAAATTTTCACGGAACTAACGACTGACGAGTGGATCTGCAGAAACAGATTCTAATCGGCCTTAATCCCTGAAAATTTGAAAGCTGGAGCATGGATGTGCCAAAATTCCTCTGGTGTCGCGCACTTACGGCAGACGGATAACAACGTATGTGCGCGTATGGATACTGGCTAGCGGTCGGTCCACCAAAGGTAGCTGTTTTTCGGGGTTTTTATTTAGCAAATGTTCGTACAGGATCACCAGAAAGTGCAGTCATGATGAGCAGACAAGTGCCCGTGTGCGCATTTTAACTAACCTTGCCCGGTTTGTCTAAATTATGTGTCATTCTATTTCAGAATGTCTATCAAATTTTCCTGGGATTTCGCGCGCTCCTCAGAAATAATTCAAAAATCTTTTCGAGAAAATTTTAAAGCATCGCCAAACTAGAAGCCCTGTATTTTGTTAGAATCTTATAGTTATTTAAGTTTTTAAAAGTAGCCTTATTTTTTAGAAAAAGCATAAATTTAATATGCGGCCCTTTTGTTCCATTTTTGTTCCATTTTAGACATGGCGTTTTTTCTAAACTAATTTCTGGGAAGAAGCGAAGTGGATTTGAATTTTTTCTTTGATTCACTGTTTTTCCTTATTACCTTGTCTCTGCGGTTTGTAATTAATTTAGAAACCTGTCCCATTTAAATGACGCATTTGATTACGGTGACGATTCCGAGTATCAAACAGTGGCGTGGCGTGAATTGCGATATGTCGATTGATATGTAATTTAAACCCATGGTAAAGAATCGATTATTAAGGCGTTCGTAGCGAACACCCTGTTTATCGATCCTTTTCCATAGGTTTAAATGGCAGATCATTCGAGACATCGCAATTCACGCAACGCCACTGGTATCAAACCGAGGCGAACACGTGGAGGATGGAGGAAACTGTAAACTTTCTTGCGGATCGAGTCCTCGACAATCTTAGTCAAGTTCTGTAGAAACTCCGAAGAAAATCATTCAATTTTTGTCGGAAAATCCTTGAAGAACTTGCTCTATAAGAATGCCGAATGAACCGTGACGGAGTTTAATTCCCAGCACCAGGACGAAACTGTTTATATGCGTGGTGGATCCAGTTTTCAGGAGCGCGGCCGCATACAATCTGTTTTCCAGCTCCAGAAATATAGAATCTCCTTCCAAACCTCTGCAGATGTCTCACTAAAATACCATGACGGTTTTTGTTGCATTATGGAGCTGTCTATTTCTCGATTCATTAAGTAATTTTCTCAGTATGACGATAGGGTTGAATCTGTGCAAGATTAAAATGACCGCGGGGTTGGATATATATTTAAAGTTTATGGAATTACCTATAATTAATGTAAATATAATTTTAAATTTCTTCCATTCTTTTTAACGAGAGGACATTTCCTCTCATATGTGGAATCGCACTTCTCAAAAGAAAACCAAAAGGTCCGTTACTTTAGTCCGTGCGGATCTAACTAGGCGGTGCATTTTCTCAATTTTAAATCTATTTTTATACTACCTATTTCCCGTATCAGAAAAAAATTATAAGGAACACTGTGAAATCAGCTCTCTGAGCAGTTTCAGACGAAGCAATAAAACATTTGCATGCTAATTCTCCATTGGCCTGTAAGCGTTAGCTTTTTCTCAGTGAGCTCAAACCGATATTCGTCATGCACCTGTGTCACCCTCTCTCACCAACAACAGGGTGTCTACAAGTCCGGAATATCTGGAAAGTTCGGAAATAGTACTGATTTTTAAGAGCGGTCCGGAAGTTCTGAAAAAGTACGGAAATTCTGCAAGAAGGTCCGGAATTTGTTTCATTATGTCAATATTTTTGTCTCAACCCTGGTAAAAATTGGCGATAGGAGCTGCGTTTCAAAATACCATAGGAGTTCTTATAGCCGACTAAAGAAGGCTATTGAAAATCATATAGCTGGCTGTAGAAAGCGGAGCAAATCATATAGCCGGCCTATACGAAGCTGTAAAAAAGTATACCGTCGGGCTATAGTTCCTATCGCCGGGCTTTACACTTTATCGTCATTGGCTATAAAAGGCTATGGGAAATTGTGTAGAAATTCGTGTGCTTTGGAAATCATTAAGTTTGATACGGAACTACCTTCATATTTACAAAACACACATTATATTTTCCTTTAAAACATATTTTTTTTTTATCAATTGAAATGAGAATAATCCATACAGAGTGTGCAAACATTTCAAAATCATGAGTTGAAAAACGCTGACTCCGCGAGATTAAATATTAGAGACTAACACAAACGGAGCGGCGACGCACTGGCGCCTACTAACCTAACAGGGATACTTCACGCATTGCGCAAACGCGCATTGACGCCTACAAACCTAACAGGGATACTTCACGCATTGCGCAAACGCGCATTGACGCCTACAAACCTAACAGGGATACTTCACGCATTGCGCAATGCGTGAAGTAGCCCTGCTAGGTTCGTAGGCGCCAATGCGCGTTTTGCGCTCTCTGCCCGCCCGCTGCGCCGCAGCGTGCCACGGCGTCTGAAGCAACTATTTCACACCAGAGGTATTGCACAGTATCATAAGAAATCGAAGGCGCTCCAACATATTAAGAATGACAGGTATCCTTCAAAAGTACGGAGCTTTCCTCGCAGAATAAATCAAGATACTACAGCACAAAAAGAGAGCGGTAGTCCAAAAACTAACTAAGTCCTAGTATCCGTATTTAGTAACGTTTAGCATAAACTTTATCGTCTGGTTGTTGCTCAATCGCCATCGGCTATGAAAGGCTATATATAGCCGGCAACAGAAGCTATCGGAAATCTTACAGCCGGCTTTAGATCAATAGTATTTTGGAACACACATTCTACTGCAAATTTTTACCAGGGAATCTGAGCAAGACATTAAAATTTTTGAAATTTTCCGAGCTTCGTTAATTGGAAGTACTGAACAAGTACCGAATATTTCTATTGAAACGGTACTGAATTTCTTGGGAATGTACTGAAAAAGTGCTGTAAAAGTACTGATTTTTGGCCAGCCTGGTTTAGTTGACACCCCGAACAAGAGATTCCGCGAGTTACACACTTTTTAAAAAATCCTTAATATCATTGATTCTAGCTTGAATACCCCATCATTTGGACTGCATTTTGCAAAAAGGAACCACTAGCATTACAATGATGCTAAGATTGTGCAACTGATTGCAAGAATTGATGCAAGATTGTTTTTGCAACTTCATCCTTTGCAATGAAATTACGGAAATCATGAAAAACTCTGAAATTTAGATGGTAATTTTGGTCTTAAATTTACAGTTTTTAGCGAGTAAAATAGAAACTATTAATGGATAATCGGGTTTTTCCTCCAAGACAAAAGAAGTTGCACAATCTTAGCAACATTGCAATGCTTGTGGTTCCTTTTTGCAAAATGCAATCCATTTAGTTATGTACCCTACATACCAAACCCATACAATGTCGCCTTTCCAGCGAGCATTGCCCATCTCACCCAAAGCTCGGGGGTCCAGCTTGGCGGCGGCAAGTGCCCTCGTGCGCCTGCCCGGGCCGCGCTCCGCTCGCTTCGTTCGCGTCGCGAGTCGAGCCGCTCACCAAGAATGTCTCCCGCCCGGAGGAAATCCACATACCATTTAAAGCACTCGCCCCGTGCCCCATACGCCCCCCCCCCTCCCCGGGGCCCGGCTCCAGCGCAGCCTCCCTCCCTCCCCCCCG
>NW_017547115.1:395702-433055 GCF_001854935.1 Bemisia tabaci
CCCCCCCCGCCCCCCCTCGATGCTCACGGCCCCGCTCCGACCTTATTCGGCGCGCGCTCGAAAGGCTCGCCCCGGGGCCTCCGGTCGATGCGCCCGGACGTCGATGGGTTATCTGTCTTGGGGAATCAATCGATATATCGATTAGGGATATATTATGGGGATATATCGATTGGGGATCAATCGATATATTGACGTGGGCTCGGTAAAAAGTGCGGTAGCTGAACGGGAGATTGTGAACGTGCCAGTTTTGGCGATAGCTCCCTTTTGCCATGTTCCCTGCCGTACACTGGAAAAAAAACACATTGGATCTAGAGTCTAGACTCTTAAAAACATCGACAAGAAAAAATACTCTTGATTCAATCAGATTTAAGCTTAAATCCAAAGGAAATCCGCTCAAATTAAGAGGCTTGGTTCTTGATGTAAG
This sequence comes from Bemisia tabaci, assembly GCF_001854935.1. NCBI lineage: Eukaryota > Metazoa > Arthropoda > Insecta > Hemiptera > Aleyrodidae > Bemisia > Bemisia tabaci. The sequence goes on from NW_017547115.1 coordinate 396,127, forward strand.
CTTAAATCTGATTGAATCAAGAGTTTGTGTTCTTGTCGGTTTTTTTTTTCCAGTGCATGTTCCCTGTCGTACTAAGGAAGAACGCCGTATGAACCTTTAGGTGTTTCTAAATTCCCTTTGATGAAATACGAATTTTCTGATAAACTGATAAATATTGTCTCTCAAATTTTTCAGATAATTTTGCTCGCAATTCCACCGAAAAGTCCCGAAAATTTCAAGGGAACATATTCGTAACTGTTCTCAGAAGTAAACGTTTCATTGGAAGAAATTTGGCAACTTTCGAATGTTCGCACGGCGTTCTTCCATAGCACAACAGTATAAAGAGCAGTATGTGACGGATTTTCGCGAGACTGTATCTCTAATCTGAAAGTTGCGAAATTTTCTAGTCGCGATTTTTATTTTTACCAGGAAAGCGGTGGACGTTTTTATCCCAGTGTCACTATAACACGCAAAAATCAGATTTTTTGACCTGTATATCGTCAGTGGCGTATCAAAAATCGATGGATCGGACATCGATAAATCGATAGATCGAAGTATCCTCGCGCCCTGAAAAAGTGCGGTAGCTGGACAGGAGATTGTGAACGTGCCAGTTTTGGCGATAGCTCCCTTTTGCAGTGTTCCCTGCTGTATAACACACGGCTGTTCATAGGAAGGTCGACGAAACTCTGTTCCAAATGTTGCAACTTTCCTCCACACGTGATGCTCTATGGTTAGAACACCTACCTAATTGCCACTAGACCTCATTTCTTCGAAAAGTGATATTAAAAATAAGGCTAAAAAACAAGCAAAGTACACTTAAACTAAGAATAATATCGCTAAAATGTCAAAAAAACTCAAAACTTTCCTTGCTTCGTTGTTGTCCCGTAAGTAAAGCTGGGTTTTCGTCTCGTGGCCACGTGAACACATGATAAACTTTAAAATTTTGAAATCCTAGTTAAATGATAATGATTATCTGGCTAAAAAACAGGGAAAGTACACTTAAATTAAGGACCAATTTTTTTTTTAAATTTTAGCGAGTCTACTCTTTATTCATTTCTTCATCGTGAGTACCTAATAGTGCGTATACCTCACGATCAGTCGACTCGAAAAAAGGGGATGAATTGTATTCCCGTATTAATCAAACTTATTTTTTTTTTTTTTTGGAGTTTTTTCTCTCTGTATGTGTTGTATTCTTTCATCTTTCAACCAAAACACATTTTCGCTTGTATTTTAGTTACAATGAATCATGAAAGGTCAAAGGACAAGTGCACGCTATACTTACGAAACAAATGGTTTGTTAAATGGGTGCACTTGATTGGCTCTCGTGACAGAATCCTTTGGTTGTCTAGTGGCTCCGTCGCGATAAAGTAAGTTCATACGGCTTCAAACGTACCTGTAAACCTCATAGAACGTTTGCCGTAAAGTTTTAAGGAAAGTATTTTCCTGAGGAACAGAAATTAATACCAAAATAACCACTAATGAGAACATATGTGTAGTTAATAACTAAAAATTATTCAATCAGAAAAGCATTGATCCGATAGTCAGCCCTGTTTTAACTCTTAGCTTTATTTATGCATCGGTGTGCGTACAAACATTGCATTTATATAATCGTCCGCACTGTAAAAAGAAATTTCAGGCCTTAATTAAAATTGAGGTACTTCTACTTATACAAAATGCCCAGTGCTCATAGGGGTACTCATCGCGCATCAAATGGACTACAATATGCGACTCAGTCTAGAAACAACGCATGTAGAATTAGTTTCCCTTTGCATATACGTGTTTTTACAGATGAACCAGAAATTGTAGTTCGTAATCGCAAAATACAGTGTAAACGTTAGGTGCGGTCGCCTCCGCGTCATCATAAGATCATACGAAAACATTATTTTAAGATAAATGCACTGGAAAAAACCCCTTTGGATCTAGAGTCCAGACTCTTGAAAAAATTGACGAGAAAAAATACTCTTGATTCAATCGGATTTTTGCTTGAATCAAAACGAAATCCGCTTAAATTACGAGGCTTGGTTCTTGATTTAAGCTGGACTCTGATCGAATCAAGAGTACTTTTTCTTATCGATGTTTTTAAGAGTCTGGACTCTAGATCCAATGTGTTTTTTTTCCAGTGTGGACTGTATTTTGCACTAGGAATTACAATATTCGACTTAGTTGAGAACCAACGCATGTAGAATTATTTTCTCTTTGCATACACGTGTTTTTGTAGATTAACCAGAAATTGCAGTTCTCAATCGCAGAATGCATAGTCTAAATGGACGTATTTATGCTAAAAGGAGATATGTGCAAGTGGAAAGATGGGGTGTGCTCGTTAGTTGGGCCATAAGAAACAATGTAAAAGTGGATATAGCTCCTTTTGAGAAAATTGAGAAGCGGGATTTGACATTAAATCAAAAGGAGCTAAGCGGCAAAATATGCTAACTCATGAGCCGCGGGCATGGCAAGAGAGCCTTGTGCACAGGGCTCACGAGTTACAGCGCCCCGACGACCATCTCCCCGCCGTTAGAGTGCGCACTCACTGCCGCTGACGTCACTGGCGCACAATATTCCCCATTCATTCTTATGGCCCGACCACTAACGAGCACACCCCATCTTTCCACTTCCACATAATGAGAAGTCAACGTTACGTGCGGTCACTTCCGCGGGGTTTGCGTCGTCAGAATGTCACGATAACGCTACTTTAAGATCACAGTCTGGCAATGTTGGTAGATGTTTGTGCGGTCACATAGTTTGTGCTTGTTTGGGTATGCTCGAGACAGAAGTTCTTAGAGTGCCTGGTGCTTCGGCCATTAGCGGCAGTTCCTGATTGACTAATTTTTTTCAAAGCAGGTTACCGACCTTTGAAATTTTTTACGCCATTCGTGACAAAAATGTTAAACCTTACTCATGCGCGAGTTCGATCACTGAAACGCTCAGGCTCAACGGAGAATTTCGGTTAGAATCTCTTCTTCTGTTGAGTGCCCGAATTTACAAATTCTTACATACCTCATCACTGCGAAAAAAATGAGGAGGAAGAACAAGCAGTAGCATTTGTCGTGACTGATCGAGGCACTCTGTTCTAATTAAAATGCGTAAGTGCATTGCCAAATTGCCAATTTTCCTGGAAACGACTCATTTGTGGTATCAAAAATGCATAAATCCTCGAAAAAAAATGTATGGAAAAATGTACGAAAATGTCTCTTAAAATGTAATTATTTCGTGGCTTGATGATTAGTGTAAAAAATTAAAAAGATTTGAAGATTTATTATATGAGTTGCCTTATTGTTTTTATCGCTTCACATCTGCAAACGTTTTTCTTTAGATCTTGAGTATGATTAATCATGACTAAAAAACAAAAGAGAGGAAAAAGGAATGTGGTCTGGTGAGGCTAAAATTTCGTTCGGAATCAACGCTCCTTTTTGATCAATGATGATTGATGAGGGACTCGTCAAAGAGGAAAATAAATAAAACTCCCCAAGTTATAACTGAGAAAAGTGGAGGTGAGCAGTTGAGCACTTTGCTAGGCAAGCCTCTGCAAATCAGGTTAGGATTGCCAAAGCAATTAATTGCTCAACTTTTAAGTATTGAATAGTCACCAGGTGGATCTAATCGTTTGCTTCCGAAAGTAACTTTCTCACCACACGAAGGACAGAAGTGCAGGGTCTCTAAAATTAATTGTTTCTGAAACACTTTAGTCTAAATAGAAAACCAACCTCTACGTTCACAGGGCGAAAACTTTCGTCCGGTCTCGTCGACTACTTTCTTACTCTGGCGTTTAAGTCTCCAAAAATATTTATACTGTCATCGGCGCCAGACTCAATGTAAAATCGATTTCAACGTGACTCGTCATAATCGAACGTCCTGCAGGCCGATTATTGAAATTGATAGAAAAAGCTATAGACAAAGAAGACACAGGAGATATGGAGGGATCCTATTAGTGGAAACGGATGGTTGCAATGAACAAAGAAGGTAGGTGATAGACAAATTAACGGCAACCCATAAGAGACCCTATATTTAGCCCATCATTTTCTCCCCTAGTCCTTAGTAAAGAATCGATTACTAAAGTGTTCGTTGCGAACATCGTGTTTATTGATCCTTTTCCGTAGGTTTTAGTGGCAGATCAATCTATATATACCGCAAAGCTCGCCTCGCCACTGGACGGAACCCATATTTCGCGCGGACCGGAAGTGAGGGGAAAAGCCTTCGGAATAGCATAACAAGGGGCCTAAGGTAGCCAGATTTTTGCCGAAAATTTTGATTTATTACACGGGTTTAAGTAGAGAAAAGTGCTGAATGATCAGCACTATCTGGCAAAAATGACGGGGCCGAACCAACAGGAACAAAAGCATGCAGAGAAAATACACGCACAACAATAACGCGGCGCGCAAGTTGCAAGCCTCTAGCCAAATCGGTCCGAAAAAGCATCGCATTTCCTTCACTATGCCGCCGTGCGAAGGAAAAACGCCGTATGAACATTCGAGAGTTGCCAAACTTCACCGGATGAAACCTGTATTTTTGAAGAAAGTTTTGTATATTCTTCCCTGAAATTTCCAGATATTTTGGATTAAACACCGAACAAAATTCCCTGAAAAATTTGGAGGAAAATATTCTCAATTTTTGCAGAAAGTACGTTTTTGAATGATGGAGGTACGACATCGTCTGGAGGCTGAAACGGCGTTTTTTTCGTAGCACGGCAGGCAGTACTGCCGTGCTAAGGAAGGAGAACGCCGTATGAACATTCGAGGGTTGCCAAATTTCCCTTGATAAACAGGGTGTCTAGCATCAGGAAAAACCGGATAAACGGGAAAATATCAGGAATTTTGGTCGATCAGGAAAAAATTAGGAAAATCGGACGTTTTATCAGGAATTTTTCTTACGCGAATCTCCTCAACGGAGAAAGTCTTACCGCTTTTTGCCTACCGTGCCAGGAGTCGAGAAAAATCAGGAAAATATCAGGAATTTTCAAAATGAAAAAATGAGGACTTTTTTATAAAATATCAGGAAAACTCAGGAAAATATCAGGATTTTTCAAAATTAAAAAATACTAGACACCCTGATTAAACATGAATTTTTGACGACATTTACGCACATTTTTCTTTGAAATCTTCGGATATTTTAGATTAAACTGCGTACAGAATAATCTAAAAATTTTGGAAAAAAATATTCACAATTTTCTCAGTAAATTTAGTTTTTATCGTAGGAGAAATGGCAGCGTCTAGAGGCTGATACGGCGTGTTCCCGTAGCACGGCAGTATGGGAGCATTTCTCCGCCGATGCGGCAGCTCTGTATGGAGTCGGACCTATTTTCTCCGGTAAATACAAAATACCTCCACGTAATTACATTCGACGAGCCTATAATCATGACACAAGCCCGGCCCCCGAGCCCCTCCCCCTCAAATTCCGGACCCCGAGCTCCGTTGGTGCAGATGTGGACGAGTTTTAACGCCTTTCCGATCCGAGGCGCCGAAATATGATGATTAATCGGTGATCGAGAACGAAACAATTTGAAACGAGACTCAAGTTTAATCGACAGATTTATTTTTCTCTCACGTTTGTGAAAGGTTTTTGAACTTTTCTCCCCGGGGATGTCCAAGCTCAAAAAAAGCTCTCGAGTTGAGACCAAAATGGAGGGGATATCCCACGCTATCCTAAGAGTCCACCTCTACATCAAGACTAACTCTCCATGCAAAGATAGGGAGCAAATACATTAATAGGTTTGCTGTGTTTCAGTTTTGGAGTCCCCAAATAAAGTGGTAATCCTGTTAATGTATTTGCTCCCTATCTTTGCATGGAGAGTTTGTCTCGAGGGGTGGACTCTCAGGATAGCGTGGGACATCCCCTCCATTTTGGCCTCAACTTGCGAGCTTTTTTTGAGCTTGGAAGACGATTTCATGGAAAACCAGTGGCCTCATCGTTTTTCTCGCGAACTTTTACATAAGAATCAACAGTCAAATCGCAAATTCCTCACACATGCAACATCTCCATTCCGGAACTACAAAAATCTTGACCTACAGTTAAAATTCAACCCCTGACAGTATGGTCAAATTTGAAGCTCGGGTCGAACTTCAGCTGGAGGTGGTAGAACCGGGCCTCAGCAGTCCATCGGCGACTCCAAGTCGGCGAGCCATGGCCTCAGCGACGGTCGGCAGATTGCGCGCGAAAATCCGCCCGATTCGCGCGGCGGCGATGCCGGAAAAGAGTTATTTTTTGCACCGAGCGGCCACAGCGGTGAGTCCGGTGACCGATGCGGCGGCGGCAGCGTTCGACGGCCGCGTAAAGTTCGCAAGACACATAAAACATTGGTGAATTCTCGTTAAGGCCAACCGAGACCGAGAACCGGACCGGACCATATACGCTCGGGCCCGACGCTACGCTGCCGTATGCGGAGGAAAAACGGCGTATACGGACCCACGGCTGTTGCCGAATACTGCCGGGATAGCGAAGAGAGCAGTAAGTGTCGAGTTTTCAAAATCGAGTTCCCTTCATGAACCACTAGACAACACTGGAAAAAAAAACACACTGGATCTAGAGTCCAGACTCTTGAAAACATTGACAAGAAAAAATACTCTTGATTCAATCATATTTGGACCGAGTTAAGCAGAAAGGAACCAACCCACATTTTGGAAAAAATTGAGTTATGAGTGGTTTTGAACTCAACCACTACTCTACTATCGATCGGGAAAAATTCAAAATGTTTGTTGGAGCAAATTTTGCAGAAATGGGCCTGTTGCACCAATTTTTTTTATTGCTTTAATCGAAAGACCTAAGGCTCCTGATGTCACAGGAATTTTCCCGGAGTTTTTTGATCACCGGAAACCCCCAAAAAATCAACTTAAAAACGCCTCAGAATTTGGATTTTCAAAACGGTCGTTTCGGGTCCGCCATACTTGTGACGTGAAATGATATGACAGACCTGGTTTCTTCATCACTTACAATGTATTTTCCCGTAAGGAAATGGCAGCCGCTTTTCAAATGCAAATATCGAGTCAATCGCTAATTTTTTGATCAAAATTGAAAGCAGAAATGGATTCATCGTACGTTTAAATGGTTAAAACCTTCATTAGATAAATAAGAACCGACGGGATAAACCCTATTTTTAAGGAAGACTGTAGTCAATGGGCGATTGTTTACATCTGCTTAGTGATAACAGACATGGACATTAGCTCAATATTTGGTCATTTTCATGAGTTTTTACTTGTTTGTCACTATTTGAAGGTAAGTTTATTTTGTAAATCAATTGTCTAGTGTCTTAGGATCATGTTAAAAGCTGTAAAGGTATACTTTGTTACTTATTAATTTAGAACACACTCCGGCAGTCCAACGCTCAAACCTGGATGTAGCGAGTCAGTTGTTATATCTTACTATTTCACCCTTTAATGCTTCACTGAAGACACCAAAATGATAGTATCAATCATTGATGATAAAAAAAACTTACCTTTGACAATACTGATGAGATGAGGAGACCGGTATGTTTTAGCTGGAGGCAAGGAAAGTAGACGTAGGATCCTTCTTCGATTACCAGACTTTATCGATAAATTTTTCTGTATAGTGTTACATTTAAAACACACAGGATTTTAAAATAACATAAGCTTATAAAACGTGGGAACGTTCTGAATGATATTGAGATGTTGGTTGAAGAGTTAAGAATGATTTACACGCATTGGGAGAACATCCAGGGTTTGAGCGTTGGACTGCCGGAGTGTGTTCTGAATAAATAAGTAACAAAGTATACCTTTACAGCTTTTAACATGATCCTAAGACACTAGACAATTGATTTACAAAATAAACTTACCTTCAAATAGTGACAAACAAGTAAAAACTCATGAAAATGACCAAATATTGAGCTAATGTCCATGTCTGTTATCACTAAGCAGATGTAAACAATCGCCCATTGACTACAGTCTTCCTTAAAAATAGGGTTTATCCCGTCGGTTCTTATTTATCTAATGAAGGTTTTAACCATTTAAACGTACGAGGAATCCATTTCTGCTTTCAATTTTGATCAAAAAATTAGCGATTGACTCGATATTTGCATTTGAAAAGCGGCTGCCATTTCCTTACGGGAAAATACATTGTAAGTGATGAAGAAACCAGGTCTGTCATATCATTTCACGTCACAAGTAGTCACAAGCATAGAATCCACCAATCACAAGTATGGCGGTTGAAAAGCGACCGTTTTGAATGGGTCGGTTCCAAAAACAGCTTTCTTTTGAGTTTGAGAGGTCATTTCAAGGTTTTTTAATAGCGCCATCGTTCTTTTCGTGAAATTTGCCATAAGAATCAGGCATCAATTTGCAAATCCCCGCACCTTGCAACAGGCCCATTGAACTTGAAGTTCATCTTTTACACTTAGTCCTATGCAGGAGCTAAACTTTAAACCTCTTCTTCTCGGTTCGATCCCGATGTGGCTTGGTTCCTTTCTGTTTAATTCCGTCCATTTAAGCTTAAATCGAAAGGAAATCCGCTCAAATTAAGAGGCTTGGTTCTCACGAAAGTTACCGAAATCAACTCCTTACGAAGATAATTAATGATTCTTGATGCGTGAATACGAATGCGCGGTACGGGCTATATAGATATACCGTCCGTTCCGGGCTCAGAAGCCGAAAGTTCCGGATGCTGGAGCCGTAGTTTCGATTGCTCCGGGTGTTACTCCCGGAACTTTCGGCCTCTGAGCCAGGTCCGCCACAAGGGGGGGGGGGATACTGGGTCCTTGGTACCGGGGCCCGGGCCGTGGAAGGGCCCGCGACGCAGGTGACAAACCACTACGAATTCATGTGTAACCCTTTTCTCGTAGGGAAAAGTGAAAAAATTACCCTTAAAATTCCGCAAAAGGTGAATAAAGTTTCAAAAACACGCCAGGGCACTATAAAATTTTTCTTACTTTTTTAGAGATTTCTATCTATTTTCAAGATTTTGAGTATATGTAGAATGATATTTTTAGTAACTGCGTTTCATTTTCTTTCGTTGTCGGATGCTAAGAGGCTCCTGTCTGGGTATCCTCGACTTCAATGGCTCAACTCACTTACCATAGACGTGCGAAAGGGGAGTCCGGGGGGGCCCGGCTCCCCCTAGAATTGAAAAGTATCATCTGCCCCCCTCAAAAAAAAATTTATAGATGTTTTGAATGCAACAATTTGAAAGTATTTGGTGCTGAAAGTAAAAAAAAAGGTAATTATTCTGCAGAAATTGATGGAAAATCTCCATCATAAGAGCTTCAAAATGCGTCCAAATAGATGTAAATTTTCCGGAACGCGGACAGTTTGTCTGCACAGCCTGTAAGTACGGCCATCAGGGCCGGAGTTTTTTCACAGTGTACAAATAACCTCAAAAATAAACAATTCAGCGGAGAAATTGGCAACACTGATATTTTGATACTCCGTTTTTCCGCAGCCTGACACGATGGCTCGACCGGAGTCGGATCGGAGAAAAAAGCGAATGAAAAATGGAGGCGGAGGAAAGCGACGGATGCGGGAAACGGGGGAACAATGGATCGACGTGCGTCGTCAACATCATCGCCAGATGATACTGAAAGCTCAGCACATTTCCCCATCTAGCTCGATGTAAAATATCCATATTTTCGCACGATCTGGCAAAGTTGGTCGTCCGCGGCGCGGCGTGCCCGGGATTCCACGTGCTCGATTAATTAATCTCCTACTATAAACCGAACCGAAGCGGCGGGAAAGGAAATATTAATTTTCGCCAGGGATTCGTAAACGGTGTCCTCCTCGAGAGGCGAGCGAATTCTTGTCACTTTGAGGCCGTGTCAGTTCGCCTTCAATTTTCAGCGCAGGCAACACGAGCTCTCACGTGGTCGAATAGTGGTATCGTTGTCAGGGTATCTACAAGTCCGGACTTTTCGAAAAGTTCCGAAATAGCATTGATTTTTTAAGGATGGTCCGGAAGTACTGAAAAAGTGCGGGAATTCCGCAACAAGGTCTGGATTTTTCCCCCATTTTTTTCTTCATTTTGGTCGCAATTTGAGTGAGAAATTCAACTTTTTGAAATTTTTCGAATTTCGTCTACTGGAGGTACTGCCGAAGTACTGAATTGTCCCGCTGAGGAGGTATTGAATTTCTTGGGAATTTACTGAAAAAGTACTGATTTTTTGCCAGCGTGTTGTGGTAGACATCTTGGTTGTGAAGTGGCTCGCTTACCTTCTCTGAATACACTCAAAAAATTGCCTTGCAGATTAAACGATGGACAAACATTGATAAATAAATCAATAGACAAAGAGGAGTTGGAGCTATCCTTTCGGTGGTAGCGGGAGATAGCAATGGAAAAAGGAGGTTAGTAATAGACTAACAAACGACAACGCACGAGAGACCCTTTACTTTAGTTAGCCCCATCATTACCCTTCTTAGTCTATAACAACCACTCATTTCAACTAATAAGATATCGCTCCATTTTCCCCTTGTCTTCTTTGTCCATCGATTTCAATAATCAGAACACCGTAGGTCTTATTACTGGAGCTAAGGATGTATAGGTAATTTTGAATGACTTTCGTGAGCAATATCAGCAGAGACTTTAACGAAAGAGTAGGAAAATATAGGCAAAATTCACACAGGAATGGATTCCCAAACTGACCGGCTTCTGGTAATCTAAAAATTAGTACATTTCAGGACTGAGCTAAAACAACCAAAACACAATCGACTTCTTCCTATTTTATTTCTCACCGGACTGGTCATTGAAATCGATAGAAAAAGCAATAGACAAAGAACAAAAAGAGAAAATAAAGCGATCCTATATTAATATAGAATCGGGTGGTTGCAATGGACCACCCGTTTAAATCAATATAGCATCGCACCGTTTTCCTATAATTCTTTGTCTATAACTTTGTCTATCAATAAGAACAATCAGCCTATTTTTCAGAGTTACCCCGGAATATAGGTCTATTTGCACACGTAAGATATGCAGCTGACGGGGGGAATTTCTCAAGAGAATTTTTTCGGCATTCCCGTTCCTGCCCGGGAGTATCAGGCAAAATTACCGAAAGCTTGGCCTATATCGTTAGTGTACCGAGCATTGGGCTTTACCATGTTTGTGGACAATGCCGAAATGCACGTGCATTTTTAAAATATTATACGCTGCAAAATGTCAAAATGTCTATTGCAAAGACAAGAGACCCTCCATTCCTATCTTGCCAATGGTGGAAACTTTTACTTTCGGGACCTCAACATTCAACTGTCTACTTACCTACTAGGTGAGTGTTGATCAACGTGTCGGATTTATATTGTTCCGCAACCATACCGTTTGGTAAACTTGTTTGGCTCTTTACGTCATCCGCAGTTGATCATCCACTGAGGTAGGTCAACAGTCCGAAAAAGGGTGATTACCGTTGCTCCCTTATAATGGAGATGTTGCATGTGTGAGGAATTTGCGGTTTGACTGTTGATTCTTTTGTAAAAGTTCGCGAGAAACACAATGGTGCCTTTGGTTTTCTCTGAAATCAACTCCCAAGCTCACAAAAAACTCTCAAGTTGAGGCCAAAATGGAGGGGACCCAGGGACCCACGCTATCCTGAGAGTCCACTTCTACATCAAGACAAACTCTCCATGCAAAGATCGGTAGCAAATACATTGACAGGGCTGCCACTTTATTCGGGGACTCTAAAACTGAAAACACGGCAACCCTGCTAATGTATTTGCTCCCTATCTTTGCATGGAAGGTTTGTCTTGATGTAGAGGTGGACTCTCAGGATAGCAGGGATATCCCCTCCATTTTGGCCTCAATTTGAGGGTTTTTTTTGAGCTTGGGAGTTAATTTCAGAGAAAACCAGTGGCACCCTCGTGTCTCTCGCGAACTTTTACACAAGAATTAACAGTCAAATCGCAAATCCCTCACACATGCAACATCTCCATCGTCCACAAGGAAGTGTTGAATCCCAAAAGTTTACACCTGTTTCCAAGAGGCCAATGCAGGGCCTCTTGTTGCTAGTCTAGCGTCGAGTTTATCATTTTAAAGAAGATTACTCTTCCTCTCCTTAGTACGCGGAATTCATGTATGTCCTCTCTTTAAGGGAGACCACGTTTGAGAACCACTGTGTTACGATTCCTCCGGTAATCGGTTTGAGGAAATCCGAAATATGAGCGGAAAAAGAGGAAAGAGAAGAAATTAATTGCTTTTTCGCATCAAACGCGTCTTTGGAAGGAGGTTGTCGTCATAAATCCAGATCTATGAGCTCCAGGAATGCCATGAGCGCGGCTTGAGATTTTCCCCAGATACTCCGCGACCGTAGGTGTAACTTTGTGTCCACCGAAAAATGTCCGCAGAGTGCCTATTTTTCTAATCGTACCGTAATTTTTTTATTTTATTACTTCTTTTTCTTCTTTTAAAAGAAACCGGCGAGAAACTTGTTGATGCCTCCTATATTAGGGAGATTTCTAACAAATGGACCGAGTTTAACAGAAAGGAACCAAGCCACATCAGCAATTGCTAAGTTTAACTGGGCGGGAATTAAATTTTTTACAAGAGAACGTATGTTCGGATTTCTTTGAAAATTGTAAGGAATTTGCTTCGTACCATGGAGAATTTTCACTGAAATTTTCATGTAAATCCGCACAACCATTTTCATGTAAAAAATTAAATTGCTCAATTAATTTTGGCAATAGCTGATGCAGCTTAGTTCCTTTCTGTTTAACGCGGTCCAAATATGCTGCGCACCTTGTAGAAATGAGATAATTGGCGTGTTCTCTCGCATCATTTGTATCAGAAACATTTTAATGTTGTTAGCAGGTAGAATAAAAGAAAAACAGGAGAGAAAATTAGATGTTTCGCGGCATATTATGCGCCCTCCTTGCTAGGGCGTATTTTTACAAGGGAGGCACCACGCAACGTAGGTTTCTGTCCCCTTATTTCGCGGCCCCTTCAACGTAAGGGCGTATCTTAATTTCTACGTGAACCCTGTTCTCCTTTTAACAGTGGCGTGGTGTGTTTTCAACACTTGTGCTAAGGAAGTACAACGTATGAACATTTTTGAGAATTGCCAAATTTCCCAGGATGAAACATGTATTTTTGGAGAAAGTTATGAATACCTATTTTTCTTTAAAATTGGCAGATATTCTATATTAAATTTCAAATAACAAAGTCTAAAAAATTTGAAGAAAAATACTCACAATTATTCCAGTAAATTTGTATTTTAATTTAAGGAAAGTTGGCAACGCCTGATGGCCCATACTGTGTTTTTCCTTAGCACGACAGTATACATACTGTAAGAAATTAATTCCTATCCCGTACTGCAAGGAGTTATCATCATCTTTATATGCAACAGACGTCAGATGACGGTTAACTCAGGTAGCTGAACCGAGATCGACCCGGCCACTCTTTCATCTCGGTGCCCATTCAAAATACTACGATCTTCGAACGGTTTTATTTCAAGCTACGAATACGTACTCATCGCGTCTTTATCGCCTCGTTGTATTTCGAGCATTAACATTCCACCGTTTTCATTTTTAGTGCCCATAATCGTAAAGTTATCAATTAACATACCTACGACATCATGCACAAACCTCGCATCTTCATCCTTCTCCGATGCAACGTCTCAAAAATGTCAGGAATTCTTCGTCGTGGAAGCGACGTATCGAACGTTGCGTATGCTTTTAACAGGGTTGCCCGGTCAGGTTATGGACCTGAAGATGCAGTAATAGGCACCGAAACGATAATAGTATACTTCATCATCCAAAATCCAAATAAATAATTAGGAATTCGATCAAGGAACGTTCGTATGTCTGTAACGTTGAGATAGGACAGAGACTTGAACGCACGGATAGACACGTAAGTATTCAAATTCTTAGTTAGATATTGACATTGACATGCATCATCTTTCCCTACAAGTAAATTGTCGCTAATAGTAAAACAGATCATTTAAAGCAACTATCTTGTCATTGGCAAATTAACAAGTACGGAGACTTAAACGCAGGGATAAGAAAGTTAATACTAAAAATTCTAGTCAATAACATAGACATGAGTCATATTGCCCTACAAATGGAATTTCGGTAATAGCAAAACACATCATTTAAAGCCACGATCTAACTCGGGAAATGACAGGGAATTTCAATGTCAGGGAAAACCTGGAAACGTCTGGGAAAAATCGTCAAACCATCTTCATTTGCTTTTTCGAGTGGGTTGGACGTTTCGAATAACAAATTGGAACAAACCCGCGGATTGTGCGAAAACGGTAGCTCGCAGAAAGTTGGCAGGAAAGAAAGAACATCCAAATGAAATTAAAGAAGATGAAAATGATAGAGAAATTGATTCTTAATGATTTACTAAGAACATAGGATAGTATCAGTAACGAAAGCCCCTCCTATTATTCATTGGAAAACGGTCAGTTTCACAGAAATGAAGAGGGGTCGTAGCTCCAAAGTAAAGGTATTTCGAGAGGGAGGGGTCATTATATTTTGACCCACAGAACATGATCCCGGTTGAACCTGAACTTTGATGAAGACTTGAACGCGTGGGTAGCAAAATAAACCAACAAACAGCAATCTCATTTTCCCTACACTGGAAAAAAAACCCACATTGGATCTAAAGACTTGACTCTTGAAATCATTGACAAGAAAAAATGCTCTTGATTCAATCGGATTTTTGCTTAAATCTAAAGGAAATCCGCTCAAATTAAGAGGCTTAGTTTTTGGCTTGATTTAAGCTTAAATCTGATTGAATCAAGAGTATTTTTGCTTGTCAATGTTTTCAAGAGTCTGGACTCTAGATCCAATGTAGTTTTTTTCCAGTGATGTGAAATTTTGATGTTTTAAAGGTAGTTTCATTGGTTTTCTCGCTTAATTTTCTATCAAAAGCACCCTTTAAATTTAAAATTTTGACGAAATAAACGTAAAATTTTAAAAGTTTCGTCGTACGACTTCTTTCGAAGCCTCGTTCCACTGCGAGCCGTTCCGTTGACGCTCCAAGACGAATCGTCCGTCGTGTTTTGATGGAGCGCGCGCGGGATTTATCAGGAGAAGCATCTCTGCCGCAGCGCTGAAGCATTCGGAGACGAGTTCAAGTCCGAGCTGGCCGCTGTGCTTCTCTTTTATTTTTTATTTTATTTGTTTTTTAATCGACAGTTCCCGTGGAGTTCGCGTGGCCGACCAGAACTGCGAGGTTGCCGCTTCTGCGTCCCATGGTGACTTACTCAAGTAAAGGTGTAAAAAGCTCCACACTCCAACACACATAGTCCACAACTCTACAAGTCCGGAATTTCCGGAAAGTCCGAAAATAGTACTGATTTTTTAAGAGCAGTCCGGAAGTGCACTGGAAAAAAAAACCACACATTGGATCTAGAGTCCAAACTTAAATACATCGACAAGAAAAAATGCTCTTGATTCAATCAGATTTAAGCTTAAATCAAGAACCGAAGCCTCTTAATTTGAGCGGATTTTGTTTTGATTCAAGCAAAAATCCGATTGAATCAAGAGTCCTTTTTCTTGTCAATGTTTTCAAGAGTCTGGACTCTAGATCCAATGTGTTTTTTTTCCAGTGCAAGGTGATTTACTCAAGCAAAGGTGTAAAAAGCTCCACACTCCGACAGGGTGTCTACAAGTCCGGAATTTCCGGAATGTCCAAAAATAGTACTGATTTTTTAAGAGCGGTCCGGAAGTGCTGAAAAATAGCGGCAAATCTTCGAAAAAATCCGGAATTTGTCTAATTTTTCGTCATTTTTGTCGCAATTTGAGCGGGAAATTCAAATTTGTGAAATTTTTCGAATTTCATCCAATGCACTGGAAAATAAATACATTGGATCTAGAGTCCAGACTCTTAAAAATATCGACGAGAAAAAGTACTCTTGGTTCAATCTGAATCTAGCTTAAATCAAGAACCAAGCCTCTTAATTTAAGCGGATTTCGTTTTAATTCAAGCTAAAATCCGATTGAATCAAGAGTATTTTTTCTTGTCAATGTTTCCAAGAGTCTGGACTCTAGATCCAATGTGGTTTTTTCCCGTGTGGAGGTACTGAAACAGTACTGAAATTTTCTATTGAAGAGGCACTGAATTTCTTGGTAATGCACTGAAAAAGCACTGCAGAGGTACTGCTTTTTGGGCAACTGTACCTAGGGGCGGGGAGGGGAGTGATTTACACTTTCTTTCCTCGAGGAGCTATTCCAGATCCAGTCTAAGGCGTTCTGCAGCCTGATTGTTGAAATTTTTCTTGTCGAGTCGACATAAATGACATAGGTTAAAAGGCGGAGCGTGATTAGTCGGTTATGTCTTATCGCTGTTTTGTCGTGCCTATGACGGGTTGAACTCACGACAGGCTAACGGCACCCTTTAAGTTTCCGACAGTATGTCGTCCATTCCACCTGGCAAAGGCACGACAAAGCAGCGATAAGACATAGCCGACCAATCACACTCCGCCTTTTAACCTATGTCATCTATATCGACCATACAAACACAAAATTTCAACAATCAGTCTACTGGAGTTTCTCTTGAATCTTTTGAGGAGGCAGGAGGTGACGTTAACATGCTGGAGTAACAAACTTGAAGAAAAAGACAAAAAGCAGATGAAAAAAGCCAGCCCCCTGCGGCAACATTGGTAGGATCTCTGTCAATCTCTAACGATCCGAGCATACGAAATCCCTCCCAGATCAGATGTATGAATATTAAAAATGCTGACCTGATTAACTGGCTCCGGGCCAAGTCGGAACAATATTAAACTCTCGAAATTTCCTGTTTTCTTTGAGGCCACTACTGTTTTATTCTCATTTTTTATCCTACCTAGACCTATTTTATTTTTAGATTCTCGACTCTTCATCACTGCAGCCTGGACAGTGTTTGTTATCACCATTCTCATCTAGTTCTTCCAATAAAGTAACTGACCCTTAAGTGCTATGGTAGTAGGTATAGCATTATCATTGACTCCGTATACTCCCAGAACAGTGACTCTGAGACCGTACATTGTTATGTTCATCTTAATCATGCGAGCATTGATGGCCTCCCAGTTCTTAACATTTTTTCAAAATTCTTTGCGGCTCAGAATTGCGACACCAATGTTTTGGCACTCCTTTGTAGAATAAATCATAGTCTCCAAAGCTCTCTGATCCGTGGCCTTTTTTCTTCGTTTCCGTTATTACCGCCACGTCGATTCCGTTGTTTCCTGTCCCCGATACTTCACAGTTACCAGTTCTCCGGAGTTCAACAGTTCACGGAACTTTGCTCGAAAATTAGGTTCCGTAGACTAATCTCTGTGTGGACTATGCCTTTCATAAGAAAAGAACGACCAAATGATGAATAAGAATAAACATGAATGCGGTCTAATGATCTTAATTTTCGCCACCGCGCCAACCGCACTGTGTTTGGCGCAATGCGTGAAGCATCTATTCAGTCTTGCAGGCGCTATGCGTTTCACGCTGACCGCTGCTCACCAAGTGACCGCACTGTTCTTGACGCAATGCGGGAAGTATTCATGCAGTCTTGTGGGCACTATGAGTTTCACGCCAACCGCTGCTGACCGCACTACGTTTGACGCAATGCGTGAAGTATTCATGGAGTCCTGTAGGCGCTAGTATGTGTTTCATGCTGACCGGTGCGCCGATAGGGCTTCTCTTCTCCGTCTCAAGTTCTCACCATCGTTGCTCTCCGCGCCGTGCCGCTCCAGGCCAAATATGGGTGTTTGGTTTCTCACTCAACTAGACTAATGAAAGGCGCCGTCTCTTGTATCACCGAAAGAAGAATAAATTAAAAATTACTATACTTTAACTCTCAGGATATGAGAGATTTTTTCGCCTCTCCTCATTTGTGATTTTTTTCTGAATCAGATTTTTTTCTTGATACCTACATTTGAAAAAATTACAACATTTGCCGCCCCCTAAATTTGCCACCGTGGGCCGCGACCCATGTGGCCACCCCCTTTATCCGGCCCTGCCTACTCACCCCCTTTAAAGCAGGGGCTACCAGCTGGGGTCCGCAGGATTGCTGAACCACCGATTCTGGTTACAGCTCTCCTCGGTAGCACGGCATGCTGTGCGTCTCCCTGTCTCCGGTTCAAGACATGCTTGGATTTCGAGACCGGGAGCACACCCTGTATAAACTATAGAGCACCCGCGACCGCCAGTCCAGCGGATTGTTACGATTTGGTTAATTGTTGTTTTACGAGTCCATTCACTCTCGCTGCTCGCCGCAGCCTGGAACACGGACGCGAACGTGCGCTACCTGGTCGCTCGTCAGTCGTCGTCCGCTTGATAAACCCACGCGGCACCGCCGCACAGTGGATCAAGTCCAGGGGAGGGCCGGACAAACTTTGGAAGTTTTAAAAGCTTATAACTCCGTTCATACAAAACGTTGAGGTTCTAAAAGTGGTGCCATTGGTTTCCTCCTAGTATTTTATTCCAAAACCACCCCTTGAAATTTAAAATGTGACAAAATGAACATCAAAAGGACCGCGTTAAACAGAAAGGAACCAAGCCACATCAGCTATTGCCAAATTTAATTGGGCATTTTAATTTTTTATCCAATAATGGTTTTTTGTATTTTTCTGCAAATTTCAGTGAATTTCCTGCGTAGTACGAAGCAAATTCCCTAAAAATGTCAAAGGAATCCGCCAAAACGTTCTCTTGTAAAAAATTAAATTGCTTTATTAAATTTGGTAATAGCTGATGTGGCTTGGTTCCTTTTTGCTTAACGCAGTCCATTTCTAGTTTTAGTCAAGAATTTCATGTCCGGCCTCTCTTATCGACTCGATCCACTGTGCGCCATCGCCAGTAACTTCTTTTCTTGCAGAAGTGCTGCCGTGCTTAGGAAGAACGCCGTATGAACATTCGAGAGTTGTCAAATTTCCTTCGTTAAGATGTTTATGTTTGAACCAAGTTATTAATATTTTGCCTTGAAATTTTCAGGAACTTTAGGTGAAATTGCGAACGAAATTATCTGATAAAATCAGAATAAAAATATCCACATGTTTACCAGGAAATTCGTGATTTATCAAAGTAAATTTGGCAACGCTTGAAGGCTCATACGGCGTTTTTCCTTAGCACGGCAGAGTGAGCCCCAGAACACATGAGAGAACATGCTAACTTTGGCTCAGGTCTTAAAGGAGTTACGGTTCTCTTTCGTAAAACGGCATATCGGATCACGCCGCACCGTGGATCGAGTCAATCAGAGAGGTCGGACAAGAGATTTTCGACTAAAACTGCGAAATTTGATCTTTATTTCTTCACATTTTAAATTTTAAGGGTGCTTCTCGGAGAAAATTTCCAGGGTGTCTACTGGTCCCCAAACGTCCCTAATGTCCCCTATTATCCCCGATTTTGGAAGGGTTTCCCCGATATCCCCAAAAGTCCCCAATTTTCTTGTTCGGGTCCCCAAAAAATGACAAAAATCGTCCTAAAAACCGGCATTTTCAAATTTTCCCGCCAGCCGCGGCGACGCGGTATAACAAAGAACAAGAAAACTGGAGTGTTGCTTGGTTTTTCACGTTTTCGTTCGTTTTTTTTTGGTTGAAAATGACTTGTGAAATTAGTCGTATAAATTACGCCTTTTAACGCCCTAACACCCGGTTACTACTTCGGGGGAAAAGTTCCCAATTTTCTTGAAAAAACACCCATAAAAGTCCCCAGTTTCGGTTTATCATAACTGCACTGGAAAAAGAAAACAGATTGAATCTAGAGTCCAGACTCTTAAAAAGATCGACAAGAAAAAATACTCTTGATTAAATCAGATTTAAGCTTAAATCAAGAAGCAAGCCTCTTAATTTGAGCGGATTTCCTTTTGATTAAAGCAAATATCTGATTGAATCAAGAGTATTTTTTCTTGTCAATGTTTGCAAGAGTCTGGACTCTAGATCCAGTGTGTTTTTTTGCCGGTGTGGTAGACACCCTGATTCACGAGGAAATCAATGGAGCCACTTCTAAGATCTCAAAGTTTTTTTAATGGATGGAGTTATAAGCGTTTAAAGTTTCCAAGTTTTGTCCGACCTCTCCCATTGACTCGATCCACCGTGCGCCGGGAAGAGGAGACCATGTGCGCGGAGTATAAACCGTAAATCGCAGATGTGCGCCAACCTGTTTAATGAAAACCCTACCGGACGAGGAACAAAATCGTGGGTCGCCACTGGAACCGCCCAACGAAAGTCCAGCGAAAGTCGTCGGATTTTCGCCGAGATCTTCCGCGGATCGTAATTGGACGCATTCGGAATGAATGTAGTTTGTAAAAGGCATGAGTGCGATAGTTCAGAACTGATAAAACATCACCAGGGAGTTGAACTGCGAGAGGAAAATTCAGTTTTGCGGTATGTGGAATTCTGTTCAGACAATCAAAGTCTTCAAAAGGAATACAAGTCTTACAATAAATTGGAACGGCTAATAAGAACTTAAGTTACCTGAACTAAGTTTTGGGTCCACTGACCGATAACTTTCGTTCCCTGGAACAAAAAGACTCTGCAGATGTCAGGTCCGTCTTTTGTCGAAAACATAATTATGCACGCAACACATCGCTGTCTTGCCTATTATGGAATAAATAAGTATACAACTCTGGAAAAAAAAAACACATTTGATCTAGAGTTCAGACTCTTAAAAACATCGACGAGGAAAAATACTCTTGATTCAATCGGATTTTTGCTCAAATCAAGAATCGAGCCTCTTAATTTGAGCGGATTTCCTTTTGATTTAAGCTTAAATCCGATTGAATCAAGAGTCCTTTTTCTTGTCAATGTTTTCAAGAGTCTGGACTCTAGATCCAATGTGTTTTTTTTCCAGTGCTAGGCGCGGAGGTCGGCATGTAACACATACCTAGTAGCGCCTACAAAACTGCGTGAATACTTCACGCATTGCGTCGAACACAATGCTGTCAGCAGCGGTCGGCGTGAAACGCATAGCGCCTACAAGACTGCATGAATACTTCACGCATTGCGCCAAACACAGTGCAGTCAGCGCGGCGCAAACCAAGCCACTTAATTTGAGCGGACTACCTTTTGATTTAAGGAAAAATCTGATTGAATCAAGAGTATTTTTCCTTGTCAATGTTTTCAAGAGCCTGGACTCTAGATCCAATGTCTTTTTTTTTTCCTGTGAATGAACTAAAATTGAGTATGTATGCCTTTGTGGTGTACGCACTTTATCACTATCAAAATAATTTGATCTAGCGTGTATAAATTTCAAATTTCGCCGTCATCAGGGCATTACAGGTATCTAAAGTAAGAACATCCAAATGAAGTTTAACAAGATAAACATGACAGGGAGATTGCTTCGTAATGATTTACCAAGAACATAGGACACTATTAGTAACGAAAGCCCCTCTCATTATTCATTGGAAAACGGTAAGTTCCACAGAAATGAAGAGGGGTCGTATCTCCAAAATAAAGGTTTTTGGAGGGGGAGGGGTCATTATATTTTGACCCATAGACAGGGGCGGATCCAGCAATTTGGCATTACGTGCTTTCTTACATTTAAACCTGTGTTAAATAATCGAGTTTTGTCGGAGCACCTGGCTCCTTGAAGAATCGATACATTTCCACAGGTTTAAATGGAGAAAAAACAATGTTACCAATTTGCTGGATCCGCCAATGCCCATAGAACATGATCCCGGTATTCAGTCCGGCCGTTGAACCTGAACTTTGATGAAGACTTAAACGCGTGGGTAGCAAAATAAACCAACAAACAGCAATCTCATTTTCCCTAGTTTTGTAGCTTTAATTTCCAAATTTCCTCGGGCAACGTTAGGCAAACATTTTCTTGGTGATTCTAACACCAGGCGCCAAAAACAACCACTCATACCGCATAGCGCATATTCAACTCGCTTTCCGAGTCCGAATTCCAAAGCAATTTTGAACACCGATCGGCCATAGCTAAATTATTCCGGAGGTGTAAATACGGAACAGAAATAAGACAGTCATAGCGACATTCATATCAGCATGATATATCTCGATTCTAAATGTAAATTGTTTTTTCGCGATGATTTGTGATGGGTGATAGCATACTCCTCCCGAACTTGAACGACTTAAACGAAGAGAGGAGAAATAAACCGGTCATAAGCACAGCTTCGCACAATCTCACGCTGAGCGACTCATATTGCCCGAGCAATCGGTGTTTATGATTTCGCGAATTTTAAGTTGGATTTAAGCTCCGCCAGCAATCGATAGTCGATAAGAAGGTATGATTGAGCACCATCGATCTTGGCAGCTCAACCAGTTTTGAACTCGGTTTGAAGCGGAAGATTTTCATTAAATGATCCCAATTCATTTCTCTCACTGAACGTTCATAATAAAAATCAGAATGATTCATGAGTTATGAGGAAAGAAAAGCAGTTGTCAACCATTTTTCAAGTATTTTTAAGGTCGATTGAATGCAATTTAAAGCTTTATAAGTAGTTTTACGCTACTTACGAAAATAATTCATGGTTTGCAGATATTTTATGATATTAGTTAGTCGTTTTTAATCTATAATCTATTTTTCACTTGTACACAGATAGAATTTCAACACCTAAGTTTGGTTCATACGGGAAGTAAAACATAAAATAACCCTAGCATTTTGTTGACAATATCAAAAGAAAATGTCAACTACTTAGTTTTCTTTAGAAAATATAATAAAGCACGAATGAGTCGCAATCAAAGGAATGCATTTTCTCAGTCCCCTCATTGTTTTCTGCGCTGAATGCACCGCAAACTCTACCAAAATCAACACAAAATTTGTGTTGGTTTGTGTTTCACTTCCTATATTAACGAAAGTAACGCAAGAACGCAAATGTTTTCATCAGTGTAGGGGTTGGAGCCAGAGACAATATGAATATTATTTGAGACTTAAACGCAGAGTTAAGAAAGGAGTCGACTCAGTCAGACGAGCGTTATCACCCCGTGACCGTCCAATGGGCATGTTGCAAACTTCATCTAACCAAACGTAACACAAGAACACAATTATCTTTATCAATGTGCTGAATTTAATCACGTAGATGAAAATTTCTAAAAAAATTCATTACACTGTTAAAAATCAATGATTTACTCTGAGTGAATAGCCGGCGTGAAAAAAAATCCAGCGCGAATCTCGCGCCGCACCCGGAGTGAATAGATCAGAGCGTGAATATCACCAACGACAGACGAGTTAGTTGAGCTCCCTCAAGTAACATGAATTCAGTCTCTACTAATATGAGCGTCGAATGGCAAAGTGGTATCGCACTCGTCTAACACTGCCGCGTCTCGAGTTCAAATCCATGCTGCGGCAGCTCCGTCTTACATTTGCCTGTCAGATTCTCACTCCGGCCAGAGCGCGAAATTCGCGCCGAACTTATTTCACGCTTTCATTTTCACTTATTCCACTCAGAGTAAGGCCTTGTCCACACACACACGAGCGCGGTTCGCGGAACTAATTTCGAGGAACTTGTTCGCGGAACAAGTTTTAGCTGAGCTGAAAACTTATTCCTCCTGAACCCGGAACTTCCCCCGTACCCCAAGCTTCTACATATCGACGGTGAAACTACCAGACCACGTATCTCGTTTGCGGTGTTTAAAAATCTCCACTCACATTTTATTTTTTTAAAGGAGATCAAATCAATATCATTCCTCACAATTTTCACAGATTTTTCTCCGCACAAAGAGGAAAAATCACGGAAGTTTTCACGAACTGACGTTGAGTAGTTTTCTATTTAAAAAATAAAATATGACAGGAAGTCTGCGACGTCGCAAACCGAGATACGTGGTTTGGTAGTTTCACCGTCGATATGTTTCTTTTGATGTGAATTTGTTTGTTTTTGTTTTTTACGTCTTTTACATGTCTTGACATTTATTTTTGTTACTTTGGCAGCCGTAGTAATCTATTATTTTGCAATAATTGTACATGTTTATGGAAGTTCCGGTTCCAGTTTGGGCGAACTCGTGTGGACAGCATCCCTCCTTTCAAGGAACAAGTTCCGGGAACTGATCAGTTCGTCGAATAAGTTCCTCGAACCACGCTCGTGTGGACAGGGCCTAACAGTTGGTCAAATTAGCAACTGAGTAAGCGTGAATTTCGCGCCGGGATTTTTAACAGTGTAGTTTTCTAAGATGATCCATATTATGTTTCAGAGAATAGTTGGTAACATCCAAATATTCTTACGGCGTTTTACCCCAACACGGCAGAGTGTGCCCCACTTCACCATCGTTGCAGATCCAATTTTCGCGCCCTGCTACAACTCGCCGCACGTTGTCGGATTATCCGCCTTATTTCCGGTCAAAATCAGTGGCGAGGCGTGATTGATCATTTATCGATTTTCCCCCATTTGATGCCGCGGCGAAGAATCGATTATTAAGGTGTTCGTTGCGAACACCCTGTTTATCGATCCTTTTCCATAGGTTTAAGTGGCAGATCAATCGATGTATCGCAAAGCACGCCACGCCACCGGTGAAAATCCCCGGGAAATTTCCCGCCATCCGATAACCTCGCCGCCTCTCGTCGCGAGCCGAGTAGGAAACCTGTTGCGCCTCTCATTGGAGATGCATAGCGCGTTGATGTCGTTCCCGAACCTGTTGCCGGATTTAAGATAAAATCCCGTATTCTGTCGTGCTAAGGAAAAACGCCGTAAAAGCCTTCAGGCGTTGCCAAGTTTCCTTCGATAAAAACCGAATGTACTGGGAAAATTGCCAATATTATTCTCCAAAATTTTCAGACAATTTCGCACGCAATTTAATCGAAAGTATCTGAAAATTCTGCTTCAATCCCGTCCCTCCAACCTTTCAATGGGCGCCCTCTGCGTCTTCTCCCAGGAGGAACCCAGTCAAGGATCTTCTTCGGCAACCTGTCTCCTGCCATTCTCTGGACATGACCATACCAGATGAGTTGTTTTGTCATAATGTCATGCACGAGAGAAGACGCAGAGGGCGCCCATTGAAAGGTTGGAGGGACGGGATTGAAGCAGAAATGTTGAGGTGCTCAATCCCCCAAGATTTTTGGTTTGAAAGAGAGCAGTGGAGGTTAGGAGTCGTAGAGCGCGAGGGAGTGCTGTAAAGCGACTTGTATGTATGTATCTGAAAATTTCAAAGAAAAATATGCATAAATGTCGACTGAAATAGAGTACCTGTATAGCGAGAGTATGGACAGATCGCTTCATGGACGGCTTAGGGCCCAAAAGTGCAGTCACCCTTCTAACCAACTTCTAACGCACAAAATTTCACTGCCAGTCTGTAGATTCCAATTCTAACGAAGATGGCTAAGAAAGTACATAAATGAGCGTTCTTCCGCAAAAATGAGTAAATTTATGCAAAAACTAAGTCAAATACGTGCCTTATAAACGATGGTTCGTAACCATTGTATTAATAAATCGCTCTGGATAATTGAAATTCATAGGTTGGCTACATTTCTGGGCCCTAACTTTATTCGCGGAGGCATCGGTGAAGGCCTGATGGATTTTCGGAGTTTCACATCTGTCTATACTCTCGCTATAAAGGTACTCTAGTCTAAAATATATGTTTTGTCGAGGGAAATTTGGCAACTCTCGAATGTTCTTACGGCGCTCTTCCTTAGCACGGCAGTATTGATGGTTGGAAATCCGGAAAATTCGGGCACTTTGGCAACGTGCGTCGAGGATCCGCCGGCTGTAGGAGCATCGCGCGCGGGAACGGATCGACCTGGCGACGTGCAGAAATACGTTCGGAAATACTCCAGACTTGAGGATCGGGAATCTGAGCTGAGAACTGAGTCGAGGAACTTTGGTGTGGCGTCTGGGCCCACCAACTTTTCATTGAAACAATGAAAATCAAATATACAGGCGTTCCGGAAGTTAACGTGCGTAACTTCTTGTCGACAACCTAGTTAAACAAACCACGAATGGAGATGTTGCATGTGTGAGGAAATTGCGATTCGACTGTTGATTCTTATGTAAAAGCTCGCGAGAAACACGATGGCCCCACTGGTTTTCTCTGAAATCAACTTCCAAGCTCAAAAAAAGCTCTCAAGTTGAGGCTAAAATGGAGGGGATATCCCACGCTAACAAACTCTCCATGCAAAGATAGGGAGCACATGCATTGACAGGGCTGCCACCTTATTTGGAGACTCTAAAACTGAAATCACGGCAACCCTGTCAATGTATTTGCTCCCTATCTTTGCATGGATAGTTTGTTTTGATGTAGAGGTGGGCTCTCAGGATAGCGTGGGATATCCCCTCCATTTTGGCCTCATTTTGAGAGCTTTTTTTTAGCTTGGGTGTTGTGGAACTTTTGCATACGAATCAACAGTCAAATCGCAAATTCCTCACACATGCAACATCTCCATTTATGATAACGCGACGAACGCTCATTGGTCGCTTCATAACGCGTGTGTGAACACAGCTGAAAATTGTTTCGAGGGCCAACAGTCAACAGCGGCACCGATGACTAATTTTCAAGACTCCCTTTTCAGCGTGTGAAGTCGGCATTAGGAAGTGTTGCATCCCCGAACTGACTGCCTTCACCTGACGCCAAGAGCTGCCGTGATAGCGAAGAGAGCAGTAAGTGCACAAAAGTAATTTTGAGAAAACGAGCTCAGAAGCTCCTGACCTGAAAATTTTATTGAAAAAAGCCTCCGTTCTATGTCAAATTGCCGCTACTCGTCCGGGAGACCCCAGAAACCGTTTGGATGATTAAAAATCGACTGATATTATGTCAACTACATAAAAAGGGTATTTTTCATTTTCATGGAAGGTTACTGTTGGGCAAGGCAGCCGTACATGCTGTATTCTGCATGCTTCGTGTTTGCGTTTTGGACACGCGACAAACACGTTTTCAGGTTAGAAATTGGCAGAAGAGGGCGGTCCTGTACTTGGAAGCACTGTTTTATTCATTGACTCTCCGGAGGAATAATGCCACTTACTGCTGTCTGGCCTGAAAATACGTCATTTTTTGTGCACTTACGGCTTTCCAATAGGTCTTGTTTTCATAGAAATAAGATGAATTTTGCTTTTTTAGCTATTTCAGTGATTTCATCAAGATGAGATTAAACGAATTTTGAAGGAAACTCGATTTCCAACATTTGACATTTACTGCTCTCTTCGCTATCACGGCAGAATACCCTTAACAATGTAATCGAGTGAGGGAAAAGTTAAAATCGAAGGCCAATGCTATTTTCCGCCAGAACGCACCGAGGATATTTGCTACTTTCATACCCGCGCGTTAAAGTCTCTGCTGAACTCTCATACAAGACCTAAGCTCGACTTAATATCTGTATCACACCCCCAAGGGTACTTCTCAGAGGTTATCATGAAAATCTGGAATTTCCGTACCTTTTCACGAAAATCCGTACCGACCTTCGAAAATCCTTACCAACCTGCACTTACGGTTTTCTTATATGTCTCTTTTTCATACAATTGAGATGAATTTCCCTGCTTAATTATTTCAGTGCTTTCATCCAAAACAGATTAGACGAATTTTGAAGGAATCTCGATTTCGGAAATTTGACACTTACTGCTCTCTTTGGTGTCATGGCAGAGAGGCCTGTGGAAGGTCTCTTTCCTCTGCGCTTTCTGTATATTCACTGGAAAAAAACACTTTGGATCTAGAGTCCAGACTCTAGAAAACATCGACAAGAAAAAGTACTCTTGATTCAATCAGAATCTAGCTTAAATCAAGAACCAAGCCTCTTAATTTAAGCGGATTTCGTTTTGATTCAAGCACAAATCCGATTGAATCAAGAGTATTTTTTCTTGTCAATGTTTTCAAGAGTCTGGACTCTAGATCCAATGTGTTAATTTTCCCCAGTGCAGCTGAAAATTGTTTCGAGGGTCAACAGTCAGCAGTGCCACCGATGTTTAATTTTCAGGACTCCCTTTTCAGCGTGTGAACAGAGGCGGATCCAGCAATTTGGCAACACCGAACTTCCTCCATTTAAACCTATGCTAAATAATCGATGCTTGTCAGAGCACCTGGCCCTAATGTGAATATGATCCTATGTGTTTTTTTTTTTTTCCAGTGTGTCATGGCAGAGATGCCAGTGGAAGGTCTCTCGTCTCTGCTCTTTCTGTATATTGTACATCTATTTTTTTTTTTTACTTGTGATGGAAGAAGAAATCACGGCTCTGGATTCTGATTTCGTGTTGTTTTTTTGCGTGTGTTTCAGGGGCGAGAGACGGCGGGAGGGGTGGGGCGGCGGAGGGTCTGGGGGGCGCGGGCGCGGAGATGTCGGCGAGTCCCTCTGCGTACCCGATGCCGGAGTTCCGGGACGTGGACCACTATCGGAACCCCCTGTGCATCGTCGACGGCGGCCACGAGATCGTCCGACCCAAACCCAGAAGGTAAGCGCCCATCCTCACTCACACACTCTCATTCTCACTCACACACTCTCGTTTTTACTCACACACTCTCGTTTTTACTCGCTCTCACACGCGCGCACCCATCGATCAATCAATCAGTCAATCACGATCCCCGCCGTGCATGTCAAACACTCGCGGATAAGAATAATAGATGCCTCCAGCTCCGAGCTTTTGCCCCGGTAACTTTTGTCATTAATGCCGTGCTAAGGAAGAACTCCGTATGAGCCCTCAGATGTTGCCATATTCCCTTCAATAAAAGTCAAATTTACTGGGAAAATGGTGAATTTTTTTTCAAAATTATCAGACATAAGAATAAGAATAACAGATGCCTCCAGCTCCGAGCTTTTGCCCCGATAACTTTTGTCGATAATGCCGTGCTAAGGAAGAACGCCGTATGAGCCCTCAGATGTTGCCATATTTCCTTCAATAACAGTCAAATTTACTGGGAAAATGGTGAATTTTTTTCCCCAAAATTATCAGACATAAGAATAAGAATAATAGATGCCTCCAGCTCCGAGCTTTTGCCTCGGTAACTTTTGTCAATAATGCCATGCTAAAGAAGAACGCTGTATGAGCCCTCAGATGTTGCCATATTTCCCTCAACAAAAAGTCAAATTTTCTGGGAAAATGGTGAATTTTTTCCCCCAAAATTATCAGACATAAGGATAAGAATAATAGATGCCTCCAGCTCCGAGCTTTTGCCTCGGTAACTTTTGTCAATAATGCCGCGCTAAGGAAGAACGCCGTATGAGCCCTCAGATGTTGCCATATTTCCTCGATAAAAGTCAAATTTACTGGGAAAATGGTGATTTTTTTTTCAAAATTATCAGACTTAAGAGCAACGATATTAGATGCCTCCAGCTTCGAGCTTTTGCCTCGGTAACTTTTGTCAAGAATGCCGTGCTAAGGAAGAACGCCGTATGAGCCCTCAGGTGTTGCCATATTTCCCTCGATAAAAGTCAAATTTACTGGGAAAATGGTGAATTTTATTTTCAAAATTATCAGACAATTTTGTTCACGATTCAATCCAAGATATCTGAAAATCTGAACGCACTGAGGATATTTGCTACTTTTATACCTGCGCGTTACAGTCTCCAAAAACTCTCACACAAGACTCAAGTTCGACTAGATATCACACCCCCAACACTGGAAAAAAACACATTGGATCTAGAGTCCAGACTCTTGAAAACATCGACAAGAAAAAGGACTCTTGATTCAATCAGATTTAAGCCTAAATCAGAAGGAAATCCGCTCAAATTAAGAGGCTTGGTTCTTGATTTAAGCCAAAATCCGATTTAATCAAGAGTATTTTTTCTTGTCGATGTTTGTAAGAGTTTGGACTCTAGATTCAAAGTGTTTTTTTTTTTTTTTCCAGTGCACTGTTGCATGTGCATTTCTGCCGTATTTCCTAACAGTTCGAGAAATTATTCAAAATGGTGACAGAGTCTAAAAAAGCATCTTATTCTTGCTATCCTCAAGAATTATTATCCTTATACTGACAACAAGGAGGAACGAGACAGTTGTTTTACTCTCCTGGAAAATTGTGTTTTCCGAGATACGCTCTTCTGCACTTTCAACATAGATTACGCTCTTCTGCACTTTCAACATCGATTGGTACCTATTATAACACATAGCGGTGGCATGCTGCCAGCGCGAAACGTGCATTAGCGCCTACAAACCTAAGCGGATACCTCAAGCATTGCGCGGAACGCGCATTGGCGCCTACAAACCTAAGGGGATACTTCAAGCATTGCGCATTGCGTGAAGTATCCCTGTTGTAGGTTTGTGGGCGCTAGTGACAAAACAGGTGCGCGGACAAATGACAACGTTGCCATTTTGCTGGATCCGCAAATGTCTTGTCTTTTTAAGAGTCTGAACTCTGGCTCCAAGAGACTTTTTCCCGAGTGTTACATTCCTCATTGCTGAGAAAACTCTACAAATAAGACATTATTTTTCTTCCGCATCACACGGTGTTTTTGAGGATTTTCTCGTGTGTCCCAAATCTACAAGAGCTTCCTCGATGTTAAATTATCAAGGCGTCGAAATACTTACGACTCGGCGAGTGCATCGACACGGGACTGCGCCTGCGCCATGAGTGAATCTGTCCGCATGTTCGTGTGGACTGACTCATTATCATCGCGGCTCACAGGACTCCTTCTTCACGTCCCCTGATTATCAGACGGGGACAGCGCGGCGGGGAGGAAGGTTAGATTACTCGACTTAGGCGGGGCTCCAACTTGGATCTCCGCCTGTGAAGAAAGTAGTGGGAAAATAAGAGCTAGCGATCAATGTAAGTTGTACTGTGGACGACTCTGCTTCAAGTTCGTCCTCTTAGTTTTCATTGTATTTTATTTTATTTATTTACTACGAGCTCTAACTGTAGATTCCTATATTTTAATTTGATTAAATAATTCCTTCGTCTCTCGCTACGGTATACTACCGATCAAAGGAAGAACGCCGTATGACCCTGCAGATGTTGCCATATTTCCTTTAATAAAAAGCGAATTTACTGGAAAAATGGGCCTGTCGCAAACTTTTGCCAGAGCAAAAATAAGAGTTGTTCCTTACAGATAATGTCTCGAAAAGCACGATGAGCGCATTGGCAAACTCTGAAATAAA
The DNA here is from genome assembly GCF_001854935.1 of Bemisia tabaci. Classification (NCBI taxonomy): domain Eukaryota; kingdom Metazoa; phylum Arthropoda; class Insecta; order Hemiptera; family Aleyrodidae; genus Bemisia; species Bemisia tabaci. Next base: position 426,886 of record NW_017547115.1, read on the forward strand.
CTCCTAACTTCACAATCTGCGCAAGAAATTTGCGGTTGTTTAAGCTTCCCGCTTCAAAAAGGATACTACAGTACAGGTGAACGTTTCGTTAGATGACGCTTTCGCGCGCAAGTTGAGGAGAGCACGAGGTCAATCAAGGCAGATATATGTATAAGAACGCGAGCAAAATGTGAATGTAAATACGCCAATTGTTATCAAGTGGTTAGAATCATCGTCCCGTCACATGCGTTTTGGCGGATTGGCGTCGGTTATGTTGAATACTGCGTAGTATTCTTGTGAGCAGGGGTTGGATGGAATGATTCCTCTAACGAAATGTTCACCTATACCGTGGTGCGTGGTATAGTTTTTGAAGCGGGAGGCTCGAAAAAACGCAAATTTCTTAATCAAATTGAGAAGCAAGGAGTGCATTTCAGACTTTGCCGATGCGCTCATCGTGATTTTTGAGACACTTTCCATAAGTAACAACTCATATTTTTGCTCCAGCAAAATTTTGCAACAGGCCCATTATCATTTTTTCTCTTGAAATGTTTCATGAAATTATGCCCGCAATTAAACCTAAAATATGCGACAAATTCTAAGGGAGAGTATTCATAACTATCCTCCAAAATCGCATGTTTCACCCGAAGAAATTCGTCAACTCTCGAGTGTACATACGGCGTGTNTGCACTCACAAAATTGGTTGGTAAATTCAACGAGTGGGTGCATCGACCTGGTATATCAAGTTTCTGCAATTTTTTACGGCAAATCAGTAGATTTTCGGGATGTAGATTGCTTACTTTCAATTCATGAATGAATAAAGCAACGACATGGTTGAACTTCTTTGCATGGAAAGACGTTTAAAATAACAAAATCAAGACGTATTTAATGCAATTGCATTTATATCGAGTCAATTTCTTTTCAATAATATAACGGGATTTTTACTACCGGTGATTTGGGTATTTTAGCCCCAAAATACCTTTAAATCGACTTTATCTTCTAGGAGTTCGACAGAATTTTTCCTTTCTTCGCTTAAATTATTCCGTAGCACTTTTCTTCAAGAATCTGATAAGATTTTGCTTGAGGCAGATCAAAAAACTTAAATTCGATCGAATAGCTTTCTACTTTCACAATACACGGTCTCGTCAAGGTGCGTCTTTGACCTCGCAGTGTTGGATCGTGAATTCTCTTTTTATGCTGTTTGCCTATTTTGAAATCTCTGTAAATGAAAACTAAAGGGGTTGATATGTGCGAGTTAATGACGCGCCTTATCAACACATTGTGTTGGAGTTCACTGCTTGTTTTTTTTTCCAGTGCATTGTTGCATGTGCATTTCTGCCGTATTTCCTAACAGTTCGAGAAATTATTCAAAATGGTGACAGAGTCTAAAAAAGCATCTTATTTTTGCTATCCTCAAGAATTATTATCCTTATACTGACAATAAGGAGGAACGAGACAGTTGTTTTACTCTCCTGGAAAATCGTGTTTTCCGAGATACGCTCTTCTGCACTTTCAACATCGATTAGTGCCTAACACATAGCGGTGGCATGCTGCCAGCGCGAAACGCGCATTAGCGCCTACAAACCGAAGGGGATACCTCAAGCATTGCGCGGAACGCGCATTGGCGCCTACAAACCTAAGGGGATACTTCAAGCACTGCGCATTGCGTGAAGTATCCCTGTTGTAGGTTTGTGGGCGCTAGTGACAAAACAGGTGCGCGGACAAATGACAACGTTGCCATTTTGCTAGATCCGCAAATGTCTTGTCTTTTTAAGAGTCTGAACTCTGGCTCCAAGAGACTTTTTCCCGAGTGTTACATTCCTCATTGCTGAGAAAACTGTACAAATAAGACATTATTTTTCTTCCGCATCACACGGTGTTTTTGTGGATTTTCTCGTGTGTCCCGAATCTACACGAGAGCTTCCTCGATGTTAAATTATCAAGACGTCGAAATACTTACGACTCGGAGAGTGCATCGACACGGGACTGCGCCTGCGCCATGAGTGAATCTGTCCATGTTCGTGTGGACTGACTCATTATAATCGCGGCTCACAGGACTGGACTCCTTCTTCACGTCCCCTGATTATCAGACGGGGACAGCGCGGCGGGGAGGAAGGTTAGATTACTCGATTTAGGCGGGGCTCCAACTTGGATCTCCGCCTGTGAAGAAAGTAGTGGGAAAATAAGAGCTAGCGATCAATGTAAGTTGTACTGTGGACGACTCTGCTTCAAGTTCGTCCTCTTAGTTTTCATTGTATTTTATTTGATTTATTTACTACGAGCTCTAACTGTAGATTCCTATATTTTAATTTGATTAAATAATTCCTTCGTCTCTCGCTACGGTATACTGCCGAGCAAAGGAAGAACGCCGTATGACCCCTCAGACGTTGCCATATTTCCTTTAATAGAAAGCGAATTTACTGGAAAAATGGGCCTGTCGCAAACTTTTGCCAGAGCAAAAATCAGAGTCGTTCCTTACAGATAATGTCTCGAAAAGCACGATGAGCGCATCGGCAAACTCTGAAATACACTCCTAACTTCACAATCTGCGCAAGAAATTTGCGGTTGTTTAAGCTTCCCGCTTCAAAAAGGATACTACAGTTCAGGTGAACGTTTCGTTAGATGACGCTTTCGCGCGCAAGTTGAGAAGAGCACAAGGTCAATCAAGGCAGATATATGTATAAGAACGCAAAATTTGAATGTAAATACGCCAATTGTTATCAAGTGGTTAGAATCATCGTCCCGTCACATGTGTTTCGGCGGATTGGCGTCGGTTATGTTGAATACTGCGTAGTATTCTTGTGAGCAGGGGTTGGATGGAATGACTCCTCTAACGAAATGTTCACCTATACCGTGGTGCGTGGTATAGTTTTTGAAGCGGGAAGCTCGACAAAACGCAAATTTCTTACGCAAATTGAGAAGTAAGGAATGCATTTCGGACTTTGCCGATGCGCTCATCGTGATTTTTGAGACACTTTCCATAAGTAACAACTCATATTTTTGCTCCAGCAAAATTTTGCAACAGGCCCATTATCATTTTTTCTCTTGAAATTTTTCATGAAATTACGCCCGCAATTAAACCTAAAATATGCGACAAATTCTAAGGGAGAGTATTCATAACTATCCTCCAAAAACGCATGTTTCACCCGAAGAAAGTCGTCAACTCTCGAATGTACATACGGCGTTTTTCTTCACCACGTCAGAGGAGGGGTTTAGAAGAGCGTTTACGCCCTTTTGTTTATTCACGTTAGTGTTGATATTTGCTCAGTGAAAATTTCTAGTGTAGATGTTTTCTCAGTGAAAATTTCCACGCTGCAGAAACGAGGCGCCCAGAGCGCCCGGCGCGTCGGATCGTCCACCCATCAATCATTATTTTTACTCCTCCATTTTCCATCGTCCGCGGCCGTCGCGTCGCGTCGGTAGGAGCCTCCACTGGCACTCGCACCGCCGCACGGTGGATCAAGTCAATAGGAAAATTCGGACAAAATTTAGAAACTTTAAAAGCTCAAAGCTCCGTTCATGCAAAACTTTGAGGTTTCAATAGTGGTTCCATCGGTTTCCGATTGCCAGTTCCACCGCGAGGTCGAACCCAACATCCAACTCCGCGGCGCACGGTCGATCGAGCCGATGGGAGAGATCGGACAAAATTTGGAAACTTTAAAAGCTCATAACTCCGTTTATACCAAACTTCGAGGTTTTAAAAGTGGTTCCATTGATTTCCTCGTGAAATTTTCTTCTAGCAGCCACCCCTCGAACTTTAAAATGTGACGAATTAAACATCAAAATTCGCAATTTTCGTCGAAAATTTCATTTCCGACCTCACTCCGAATTCACTGGAACAACTGTGCGCCGCACAGTGGATCGAGTCAATCAGAGAGGTCGGACATGAAATTTTTGAGTAAAACTGAAAATTTTGATGTTTATTTCGCCACATTTTAAAGTTGAAAGGGTGGCTACTAGAAGAAAATTTCACGAGGAAACCAATGGAACCACTTTTAAAACCTCGAAGTTTTGTATTAACGGAGTTATAAGCGTTTAAAGTTTCCAAATTTTGTCCGACCTCTCCCATTGGCTCGATCCACACTGGGAAAAAAAAACACATTGGATCTAGAGATGAGACTCTTAAAAACATCGACAAGAAAAAATGTTCTTGATTCATAGATTTAAGCTTAAATCCAGAACCAAACCTCTTAGTTTGAGCGGATTTCCGTTTGATTTAAGGTTAAATCTGATTGAATCAAGAGTCCTTCTTCTTGTCAATGTTTTCATGAGTCTGGACTCTAGATCCAATGTGTTTTTTTTTTTTGTTTTTTTTTTTTTCCAGTGCACCTTGCGCCACGAAGGTGCGGATGTCGGGTCCGGCCGGTCTCATGACAGAGCAAGCACGAGCTGGCAAACGGCAGGCCGAGCGCGCCGCGGTTGTACTCGTAACTTCCACATCCACATCCACATCCACCCGATGCGACGCGGAGCGGCCGCCCCGTGCCCGCCCGGGCCACGGCACGGCCGGTAATCAGCTACCGGTTACCGCTCCCGGCGGCCCCGGGTGCACTCCGCCGGCCGTAGCGGCCAACCCGCGCTCCGGCCACGTCCTGTTGTGGTCCCGAGTCGGGGTGAACACATGGCCCCCTTTTAATCGGCCACGGCTAACGCCGATCGTCGTCCCAGCGGGAGCTCCGCACCCTTTGAGTGCGCCTTTGTAGTGAGCAAAGGCGGATCCAGCAACTTGGCAATACCGGATTCCCTCCATTCGAACCTATGTTAAATAATCGATTCTTGTCGGAGCACCTAGCCCCTCCAAGAATCGATACATTTCCATAGGTTTGAATGGAGAAAAACAACGTTGCCGATTTGCTGGATCCGCCAATGGTAGTGAGGTATGGCCACTAGGGTTGGCAATAATGGAGATGTTGCATGTGTGAGGAATTTGCAATTTGACTATTGATTCTTATGGAAAAGTTCGCAAAAAACACGATGGTGCCACTGGTTTTCTCTGAAATCAACTCCCAAGCTCAAAAAAAGCTCTCAAGTTGAGGCCGAAATGGAGGGGATATCCCACGCTATCCTGAGAGTCCACCTCTACATCAAGACAAACTCTCCATGCAAAGATAGGGAAAATACATTGACAGGGCTGTCACTTTATTTAGGGACTCCAAAGCTGAAAACACGGCATGACTGCTAATGTATTTGCTCCCTATCTTTGCATGGAGAGTTTGTCTTGATGTAGAGGTGGACTCTCAGGGTAGGGTGGGATATCCCCCTCCATGTTGGCCTCAACTTGAGAGCTTTTTTTGAGCTTGGGAGTTGATTTGAGAGAAAACCAGTAGCACCATTGTGTTTCTCGCGAACTTTTACAGAAGAACCTATGGTCAAATCGCAAATTCCTCACACATGCAACATCTCCATTTTTCCGATGTCCGGGAATCGATTTGTCTTTCGGTAAAAAAATCGAATCCGATTTTAAAATCAGATGGAAAAAAATTGATTTTACTTCGAAATCGATTTTAGAATACTTAGAAATTCAAGTTCGGCACCAAGAATAACCACCCTTTAGAAACTGAGATGAAGTGAACGAGCCTAAGTACATCGGGATGGTTGTGGCAAGTTGATAGACGGAGCGGTAGACAGAGAAGACATAGGTAGTCTGGAGCGGTCCTATTGGTTGAAATAAGTAGTTATTATAGACTAAGGTAGAAAATGATGGACTAACTAAAGGGTCTCTGGTGGGTTGCGGTTGCCGTCAGGTAGTCTATGATCTACCTTCTATGTCCCTTGCAACCAACCACTTCCACCAATTGGATCCATCCATATCCCTTTCATATACTTTGTCTATAGGTTTGTCTATCAATTTCAACAATAAGCCCGCTGTTCGAGGTTTCCTCGATATTCCCTGCCTGTGACAACCCTATCCTAACCTTATTTGCAAAAATTCACCCCATTTTATAGTCCAGGTTCTTATGTACTCCCGTGGAACAGTAAGTGAAGCAAGTGTGGAAAATGTCTTAATCTCTTCATTTCGATGCGTAGAAAAAGAATTTCGATGTTGTCAAGCTCAATTTTGCGTCCAACCCCCCCAAAATCAAGATGGCGGCCAAAATGGGGGCTCGGGGGGTGAAAATTATGGAATTTGTTTTTGATGTCATGATTGGGGTCGATTCTTATGTAATTTTGGTCGTAGAATCCGAATTTGAGGT
>NW_017547115.1:437311-450956 GCF_001854935.1 Bemisia tabaci
ATTTTATTATTCAGCAAAGACTTCATTTCTTTTTCTTATCATGATTTCTTTGTTCTTTCTTGTTGTTACAGGTTTGAGAGCCTCCAACCAGACATCACAAGTTCAAAACTCCTAATTAATTCAATAAAATCACAAAAGCTGCGACTTTTACCTACTTTTTTTGGCATACCATTGTCTGAATCTATAAAATGTGATCATTACCCGCAAGAATATTCACCTCCTCTCGTAGCCAGTGAAATTTGTCTTTCAATGTAATTTTTTGTGACTTATTTTGATTGCTAAATGTGTTCATGATATTAATTATTCATCAAATTTATCTGCGACTTAGTTGTTGTACATTTTAATATACATGAATTTTAAATTTGAATATATTTCTTGAATTTCGGACGAAAACTGACTCTTGCTCTTCTTGATTATTCGTAGGTACTTAAAAAAAAAAAAAAAAATACAAAATACATTACAACCTCTTTAATTTAAAAAAACAACGGACCAGTGTCCGACACGTTCAATGCCTTTTCTCCCTGTCCAATAGTATTAGTAGGACGCTTTTTACTTTATTTTCATCCTGCCATTTCTTATACCTCAAAATTATGGAAGTAGATTCCGAAAACAGATCGTGTCAATTGCATGCAAGTATACTTCGTTCAGTTACTCAACGTGGCAACCCCCCCCCTCCCTCCCTTCTCAAATAATCATCCAAAAATGAAGAATAAAAAAATCGTTGGTCGTTTTGGATGATTAATCATTAAATTAGTCAAATGTATTATAGCTCAAGCTCCAAGCCAAATTGTCAAATAATTATTCCGGTATTTGAGCGTGAATTTGCTATTTTTCGCAAATTTACCATGTTTTAGTTAACGATGGAGTAAAACTGACTTCAGATTCGTGATCAGCGACCCAAAAAACATATAAAAACATGTATTGCATGCCAACAAAGGTGATACTCTAATTAATGCCGCCCAGATCTGGCTCTGGAACCAATGTGCGGCGTTCTCCCTTAGCACGGCAGTACGTGGCGATGAAATCGTCAGAAATTTCTTCTCCTCGAAACTTCGATCCTAAAATTTTTGGACCAAATGATGCATCGAACCACTATCGAATACACAAACGTTTCAAAACCGTCGAAAACTCCAACACACTATCGAATACGATCCATTTTGTGTCCGTGCACTGGAAAAAAAAACACATTGGATCTTGAGTCCAGACTCCTGAAAACATCGACAAGAAAAAGGACTTTTGATTCAATCAGATTTAAACTTAAATCAAGAACCAAGCCTCGTAATTTGAGCGGATTTCCTCTTGATTTAAGCTTGAATCTGATCGAATCAAGAGTCGTTTTTCTTGTCAATGTTTTCAAGAGTCTGGACTCCACATCCAATGTGTTTTTTTTCCAGCGTGTCCGTGACGTCACAACAACTGATAAGCTCCGAATGGATAGCCGTTACGCGATGAGAAGAGAGTGCTTTGTCTCTGCGGAGCACACAAACCCTAACGACACTTTAATTTGCGACGGCGAATCGTCCAACACGCGAAGGGCGGGCTGCTTTGCATGCGTGCGCGCGACGCGACGCGTCGCGTTGCGTCGTCCTCGTCGGCGCGTGTGCAAAAAAAGTGCAGCGCGCCGATGCACTTTCTAGCGTGCTGCGCTTTTGTTAGCCGGCCGACAATGCGTTTTCCTCTCATTTTCGCCGCGGTTTTTCTCACGCCCACCAACGGCGAGCCCACGATTCCTCCGTTGCGTCCCCGCTCGACAGCGAGCCTGAACCAAGCCCGACCAGTCGTCTCGCGCAACCGCCGCGAGCTGTGGCCTCCGGGCGAGTCGTGTCGTCAAGTTCGGAACGCGATGTGGGTGTCGATTTTGCCGATCTGATTTTGTGAAGGTGCGTGTGTGCTGTGCCAAAAAAGTCATTAGTGGAGATGTTTCATGTGTGAGGAATTTGCGATTTGACTGTTGATTCTTGTGTAAAAGTTCGCGAGAAACACGATGGTGCCACCGGTTTTCTCTGAAATCAACTTCTTAGCTCAAAAAAAGCTCTCGAGTTGAGGCCAAAATGGAGGGGATATCCCACGCTATCCTGAGAGTCCACCTATACATCAAGACAAACTCTCCATGCAAAGATAGGGAGCAAATATATTGACAGGGCTGCCACTTTATTTGGGGACTCCAAAACTGAAAACACGGCATCACTGCTGATGTAGATGTGGACTCTCAGGGTAGCGTAGGATATCCCCTCCATTTTGGCCTCGACTTGAGAGCTTTTTTTGAGTTCGGGAGTTGATTTCAGAGAAAACCAGTGGCTCCATCGTGTTTCTCGCAAACTTTTACATAAGAATCAACAGTCAAATCGCAAACTCCTCACATATTATGCAACATCTCCATTGCCATATAATCGGACGTGACGTTTTGCGGATCGATTATTGAAATTGATAGACGTAGCTGTAGACAAAGGAGAAATGGAGCGATCCTATCTTAACCTACGAACCCATAGCGCGACCATGCAATGTATGTGTCGCATTTCGATGTCCAATCGGACTGCTCTAACCCCTCTATAAATCGGCCTCATGCTGAAGTTGTCACACAATCGTACGTTGGCGTTTTGGAGGATTGTCTATTGGAATTTATAGAAAAAGCGGTAGACAAAAGAGGAATGTAGCAATCTTGTATAGCTTAACCTACGAATCCTATCATGACCATGCCATGTGTCGCTTTTCGATGTCCAATCGGGCCGCTTTAACATCTCTATAAATCGGCCCGCTGCTGAAGTTGTAACATAATCACATGTATACGTTTTGCGGATTAATGTATAGACAAAGCTGTAGACAAAGGAGAAATGAAGCGATCCTATCTTAACCTACGAATCTATCTCAGCCATGCCGTATAATTTTGTGTCTCATTTCGATGTCCAATCGGGCTGCTTTAACCCTTTATAAACCGGCCCGTTGCTGCGAAGTTGCCACATAATCTTACGTTGAAATTTGGTGGATTGATTGTTGAAATTGATAGACAAAGCGGTAGACAAAGGAGAAATGGAGCGATCCTATCTTAAACTACAAACCCATACTACGACCAAGCCATATTATGTGTCCCGTTTCGATGTCCAATCGGGCTTCTTTAACCCCTCTATAAATCAACCCGCCGCCGAAGTTCCCACATAATCTTACGTTGACATTTGGCAGATTGATAATTGAAACTGATAGACAAAACGGTAGACAAAGGATAAATGGAGCGATCCTATCTTAATCTACGAAACCTATCTTAACCATGTCATGTATTGCGTTTCGATGTCCAATCGGGCTGCTTTAACCAGAGTGTTTGCAGTGGAAACGGTCAATGTTAGCTCGACGGAGCCTTCGACAAACTGGAATAGTTGCGTGATACGAGTAAACTAGACCAAGATCGAGCCTCAAATGAGAAATCCGTTGCCCAGAAGCCCTCAATTTTCAGAAAGAAACTCTGCTCTGGGCTCGGGGGCCCAGTAATTTACTCGCAGACCGGTCCGGGGGACAGGTCTCTCCCAAGCAGGGTCTGTTCCGTGGCCATGCGTGACTGAAAAGGCAACTTCGTCCCTGCGGCCGGACAGTCCAATAAGCCTCATGCTCGGAATTCAGAGGTTTTAGGCTATTTAAACTCAAAACTCGTCGCATGTACTGCCGTGCTAAGGAAGAACGCCGTATGAACATTCGAGAGTTGCCAAATTTCCTCTGAAGAAATGCTTATTTTGGAGGAAAGTTTTGAATATTTTTTCTTGAAATTTTCAGAAAATTTAGGTCATGTTCTGAACAAAATTATCTGAGAAATTTGAAGAAAGATGTCCCCAAACTCTCCTGAAAATTAGTGATTTGTCACAAGAAGTTTGGCAACGCCTGCAGTTCATGCGGCGTTTTTCCATAGCACGGCAGTTTACTCTGAAAGTTTTATGGTAGGACTGGGAAGTTTGCTGCTTTGCTGCCGTGCTGAGGAATAACGCCACATGAGCCTTCAGATGTTGCCAAGTTCCCTCCGATAAAAACCGAATGTACTGGGAAAATTGCAAATATTATTCTCCTAAATTTTCAGACAATTTTGTACGCAGATTAATCTAAACTATCTGAAAATTTCAAGGAAAAATATGCATGAGTGTTGTCAAAAATACATGTTTTATCAAGGGTAACTTGGAAACTCTCAAATGTTCTTAGGCCTTGTCTCCACGGGACGTTTTCATGGGATTTGTCCCAAGTTCGAATCGCAGGAATGAAACTTCTGGGATTTTTCCCAGTTACCGTCTCCACGGGACGGGGCTCATACAGCCCTGCGACTAGTTTTCGCGGGAAGATAAATTGGTTAAAGTCGAGTGTTTAACCGGGATTAAAATAATAATTGCACTCAATTGACAATTAGACACATTATTTGAACTAAACAAACATTAACGATGTAGTAATGAATAAAATATCGCACAATTCGTTTTCACTTCTTCTTCTTCTTCTCTCAGTGGGTCCTAGGGGTACAAGTACCATACTTGGTACTGGGAAAAATATTGATTAACTCAATATTTCATAAGTGGGATTTTTCCCTGGGACAAATCTCGTGAAACGGCTCGTGGAGACAAGGCCCTATGGCGTTATTCCACGGCAGTATGAGAAAAAAAAAACATATCGATCGGTATCGGTTTGCTCATATATCGGTTAACTGGTCCGCTGCCAATTCGTTCCCGCAAATCGTTGTCTCCCGCAGGAAGGAACGTAACCCCATTCCAATTAAGGTTGCTAAGTTAACTCAAACAATTAATATATTTTATAAAGGTTTACCCGGGCAATTTTCAACAAAAATATTTCTGATTTTTTGCATGGAATCTGAGGAAAAATCGGTGAAATTTTTAGTCCGGCATGCCCAAGATTCTCGCAGTTAATGTGCAATTTGCGAGGGGATATTTGGCAACATTGAAATGAAGTTAAGTTCTTGTGCGAGGGAAACGGCAGGATCCTACTCTTGCCATCTCCTTGCCCTCGGTTGATAGTTTAATCGTTATCGATTTATAGAATGATCCTTATCGATGAACAACAATGATGATACATTAAGGAGGGGATTCATCGATTTTTTTCAATGATTCATCTACTGACGTCAACCTCCGTCATGAAGAAGCCAGGGCCGGATTAAGGGGGTGGCCACATGGGCCGCGGCCATGGCGGCAAATCTAGGGGGCGGAAAATTTTGCAATTTCTTTAAATGTAGGTATAAAAAAAATCGGATTTAGAAAAAAAAAAATTACAAACGAGAAAAGGCTACAAAATCTCTCATTTCCTGAGAGTATAATAATTTCTAATTTTGTCGTCTTTCAGTGATACAAGAGACAGCGTCTTTAATTAGTCGAGTTAAGAGAGAAACCAAACACACAATTTGGCCTGGAACGGCGCGACTTAGGGAGAAATGATGACGAGGACTTGAGATAAAAAGGAGAAGCCCTCGGCGCGGCAATCGGCATGTAACACATATTAGCGCCTACAAGACGGCACGAATACACCACGCATTGCATCAAACACAGGGCGGTTATTGAGGTCAGCGTGAAACGGATAGCACCTACAAGAATGCATGAATACTTCACGCATTGTGCCAAACACAGCAGTCAGCGTGAAACGCATAGTGCCTACAAGACTGCGTGAATACTTCACGCATCGCGCCAAACACGGTGCGGTCGGCGCGGCGGCGGAAGTTAAAATCATTAAACCAAACTCTGTGTTTGTTCTTTCATAATTTTTTCGTTCATTTCTTATGAATGGAAAGCCTTGTCCAAATGTCCATGAGAGATAGGTTTACGAAACTTGACTTTCGCGCAAAGTTCCGTGACCTTTTGCTAGTAGTGTTGACAGGGCTTTCCCAAAAAATGTGTTCAACACGAATAAACGCGTCTTATGCACCCCTCCCTCGCTGGCATGTTCACTTGATGGTTTTGATTGATGTTTCAAAACGAACGAGAAGGAGGTGGCAAAATACAGGCGGCCCATGGGCGGCAAGTAGGAAAATCCGACCCTGGAAGCAGTAGATGCTAATGTTTATTTTGAATATATCGTCGTCTCACGGACGAAAGAACGAATGGAACTCCATTCCATGGTTGCCGAATTGACTCAAACAATTAACACATTTTATAAAATTGTACCTATGCAATTTTAATCCAAAATCTATCTGATTTTTGCATAAAATCTGGAGAAGTAATCACATTAATTTTCAATTAGAAATGCACAAAATTATCTTGGTCAATATGCGATTTGCGAAGGGAGATTTAACAACATTGAAATAAAGTTACCTACGTTCTTTCGTGGAGGGAAACAACTATTTGTATTAATTTTCTTCATTTTGAATTACATTTTTTTCAAAAATTCAAATTCCCCAAATAAAAGTGTTTCGTAAACTCAGCTCACATAAAATAACATACGATTTTCTCGCCCGGCGTACGGATTGCTGAGAACTTTCTACGCAGTTAACTACCGTATTCTTCAGCTGCATAGCTTCATCATCTGGATCGGTAATTTTACTGCACTTTTTTTTTTTTTTTTTTTTTTTTTTTTTTTTTTTTTTTTATTTTTTTATGGGATCGCGCGGGGATTCGGCGCTACCGAGCGGGGCGGATGTAACTCCGAAGTTAACCGGGAGAGCGCAGTTTCCGGGATTCAAAAGAAAGTCCTGAATATCGCATTATTTTAACTTAGCAATTTGAATATTCACGACAATCTGGCAACACCCGGGAGACTTTAACGCATGGATAATTGGCTTTAGCCGGGGCCCTAAGTTGCAGCTCCGGAGGAAATGCTCTCGCTAAAACTCGCGCGCTGGATTTAATGATCGCAACGTTGTCCGTTCGTCGTGTAAAATACGTATTTTTTCCTGAGAAAATCACCGTAAAACTGCCGATGGAAAGGTGAACTTGTGAATTGTAGACTAGAGGCTTGCCATGCTATTTTGAAGTTTACGGTAGCTTCGAGCTTCACGTAACTCTAGTCTGAAGAGATCATCTGAAGACCATTTTACACTTTCATGCCTCTTTTTTTTATTTTTTTTTTTAATAAAATTGTACGTTACCAAATGGAGAACAGCAAGCTTTACTGAGAGACGAGTTACAATGATGGAGAGTTTGCAGGTTTCTGAAATTTGATGAATTCCATGTTTAAGTGGAAACTACTCACCGGTAAAAAAAAGTAGCTTGGATCTAGAGTCCAGACTCTTAAAAGCATTCTTCAGCTTCGATGAACTAAACTACTGTCCCAGGTCAACATTTAATGGCCAGACATGTAATTAGAGACATTTTCCGTAGACTGTGCAAATCCCAAACTGACAAATTGTGAGGAATTTAAGGAATACCGATGAATGAACGCAATCGAAACTCAGCATACATAAGCAGCTTTTTCGAAGCAACTATTCGAGCACCCGGGCGTGGCACAGTATCACTCGAAATTGAAGGCGAACTTTACGCACCAACTCTCGACCAGGCCAATTCCTGCAACTACTAAAGTCGCTGGTGAATTTAAACTTCATTACTTAGAAGGCACTGCGGGGAAGGCGTTCCTGACTGACGTCATCGTAGAGCCCATTGATGGCGTTATTGGTGCGCATAACTTTGGCTGTTTCTTGCTTTTTCGGCCACATTCGCCCCTTTCCGTCTTTCAGGATGTTTTCGAATGTAAGCACTGCTTTCATTGGCTCTCTGGAGAAACAAGTCACTTACTGCTGTTTTGCCTGAAACTACGTCATATTGTGTGCACTTAGTCGTAAGTCTTGTTTTCATAGAAATTAGATGAATTTTCCTGTTTTAATAGCTATTTCAGTGATTTCATCTAGATTAGATTAGACGAATTTTGAAGGAAACTCGATTTCAAAAAGAGGGTTATTCATATAGGCGAAAAATGTACCCAGCCCGGAATGTACGAAACTTTGTGAGCTGATAGTACTAGTTGAGAGAGGCTTATCCCTAGCTCCGTTTTTGCAGGAACCCCAGGGAATCAGCGTTGCCATTTTTTAAAGTCGTAACCTTCAAACACCCATAACTTTCGCAGAAATGCAGTTACAGAGCTCGTAATTACACCAAAAGATGCAAAAAATTACGTTCTATCGATCAATGCCAAAGAAATTTTAATTTGACTCCATTGTTGCCACGTTTTNATGGGATCGCGCGGGGATTCGGCGCTACCGAGCGGGGCGGATGTAACTCCGAAGTTAACCGGGAGAGCGCAGTTTCCGGGATTCAAAAGAAAGTCCTGAATATCGCATTATTTTAACTTAGCAATTTGAATATTCACGACAATCTGGCAACACCCGGGAGACTTTAACGCATGGATAATTGGCTTTAGCCGGGGCCCTAAGTTGCAGCTCCGGAGGAAATGCTCTCGCTAAAACTCGCGCGCTGGATTTAATGATCGCAACGTTGTCCGTTCGTCGTGTAAAATACGTATTTTTTCCTGAGAAAATCACCGTAAAACTGCCGATGGAAAGGTGAACTTGTGAATTGTAGACTAGAGGCTTGCCATGCTATTTTGAAGTTTACGGTAGCTTCGAGCTTCACGTAACTCTAGTCTGAAGAGATCATCTGAAGACCATTTTACACTTTCATGCCTCTTTTTTTTATTTTTTTTTTTAATAAAATTGTACGTTACCAAATGGAGAACAGCAAGCTTTACTGAGAGACGAGTTACAATGATGGAGAGTTTGCAGGTTTCTGAAATTTGATGAATTCCATGTTTAAGTGGAAACTACTCACCGGTAAAAAAAAGTAGCTTGGATCTAGAGTCCAGACTCTTAAAAGCATTCTTCAGCTTCGATGAACTAAACTACTGTCCCAGGTCAACATTTAATGGCCAGACATGTAATTAGAGACATTTTCCGTAGACTGTGCAAATCACAAACTGACAAATTGTGAGGAATTTAAGGAATACCGATGAATGAACGCAACCGAAACTCAGCATACATAAGCAGCATTTTCGAAGCAACTATTCGAGCACCCGAGCGTGGCACAGTATCACTCGAAATTGAAGGCGAACTTTTACGCACCATCTCTCTAGGCCAATAATTCTTGCAACTACTAAAGTCGCTGGTGAATTTAAACTTCATCACTTAGAAGGCATTGCGGGGAAGGTGTTCCTGACTTATGACGTTATCGTAGAGCCCATTGATGGCGTTATTGGTGCGCATAATTTTGACTGTTTCTTGCTTTTTCGGCCACATTCGCCCCTTTCCGGCGGCTTTCAGGATGTTTTCGAATGTAAGCACTGCTTTCATTGGCTCTCTGGAGGAATAAGTCACTTACTGCTGGTTTGCCCGAAACTACGTCATATTTCGTGCACTTAGCCGTAATTTTGGCTGATTTTTGCTTTTTCGGCCACATTCGCCCCTTTCCGGCTTTCAGGATGTTTTCGAATGTAAGCACTGTTTTCATTGGCTCTCCGGAGAAACAAGTCACTTACTGCTGTTTTGCCTGAAACTACGTCATATTGTGTGCACTTAGTCGTAAGTCTTGTTTTCATAGANTAAAAAATGGCAACGCTGATTCCCTGGGGTTCCTGCAAAAACGGAGCTAGGGATAAGCCTCTCTCAACTAGTACTATCAGCTCACAAAGTTTCGTACATTCCGGGCTGGGTACATTTTTCGCCTATATGAATAACCCTCTTTGACATTTACCGCTCTCTTCGCTGTTACGGCAGAATAACCTTAACAATGTAATCGAGTGAGGAAAAAGTTTAAATCGAAGGCCAATGCTATTTTCCACCAGAACGCACCGAGGATATTTGCTACTTTTATACCTGCGCGTTAAAGTCTCCGAGAATTCTCACATGCATAGTGGATGAAACGTTAACGGAGATCCTGAGACATCGCAACCAAGAAATGCCTTTTCTGCACCCACCGCTTCAATTAGCAGTGGCAAAGGATCCTCCGATTCCTCCGATGGCCACATTCTCCCTATATACGTACTCTAGTCCAGATCACCGATTAAATCCAAGACGGTGGACGGAGAGCCCTCGAGTTTGGTAAGACCCCGCGTCGGGTCCGAGACGGAGAGTGAAAGCACCTCGATCGTTCCGTGCGATTACTCCGATTCGGAGGCGACGCGACGTGGACGTCGGACGAGGGCGAGGACGAGACGGAGCGTAGAATTAGAGCGTTTCTTACACGTTCTGCCCGCCCGCAGCCATCCGTCTCGGTGCACAGGAGCCCGGGTCCCCGGGGAAAAGTGGGGCTCCCAGATGAGGATCGCGGGATTCCGAGAGGACCATCCGCCGCGCCGCGCGACGAGGAGCTAATCGTCGCGTTGTGTAAGCCGTGGAAAGGCGTCGAGCAGCCAAGGAACCGAGGTTTACGACTTGGACCAGGGAGAGTGAGAGACGGTAAATTTTTGAGACTATCTGCCCTGGAGTGTAAAAGTCACTTTCGAAGTCAACGCTCATTCGCCTATTGATGACTAAAATGACAGGGTGTCGACTGTGTAGAAAAAGAACGGATACACTGAAAAAATGCAAATTTTGGAAGGTCGGTACGGTAGTCCGGGAAAAGGTACAGATTTTCCGTGAAAAGGTACGGAAATTCGAGATTTCCACGATAAGCGCTAAGAAGTACCCTTAGGGGTGTGATATTAAGTCGAATTTAGGTCTTGTATGAGAGTTCTCGGAGACTTTAACGCACGGGTATGAAAGTAGCGAATATCCTCGGTGCGTCCTGGCGGAAAATAGCATTGGCCTTCGATTTTAACTTTTCCCTCACTCGATTACATTGTTAAGGTTATTCTGCCGTAAAAGCGAAGAGAGCAGTAAATGTCAAATGTTCGAATTCGAGTTTCCTTCAAAATTCGTCTAATCTCCTCTAGGTGAAATCACTAAAACTGCTAACACAGCGAAATTAATCTTATTTCTATGAAAACAAGACTTGGAAAGCCGTAAGTGCACAAAAAATGACAAGTTAAAAAACTGTGCTTTCAAGTAAAATGCCGCCCTCTTCTGCCAATTTTTAACCTGATGATGTGTTTGTTGTGCGTCCAAAACGCAACCACGAAAGCATGCAGAAGATAGCACTTACGGCTGTCATGTCTAACACTAACCTAGCATGAAAATGAATAATACCCATTCTATGTAATCGAAATAAAATCAGTCGATTTTTAATCATCTAAATGATTTCTATGAGTCTCTCGGACGATTAGTGGCAATTTGACAAAGAAAGGAGGCTTCTTTTAATAAAATTTTCCGGTCGGACGCTTCTGAGCCCGTTTTCTCAAAACTTCATTTTACCACTTACTGCTCTCTTTGCTATCACAGCAGAATTGTCTGCAAGGAGGAAAATGCCATCTGAATCCTTCAACCACAGAATAAGTGTATATGTCACAGATTGATCGGCGCGCGCGTTTCCGGCGTCCATTGATACCCTTTGCCCCTTGTTTTGGACCATGCGGTGAACAAGCAAGACGACGACATTGGTCAAGATGTTATATGACACTATATCATCTGTTTCGTATATGGTTGACGATGATACATGGCAATCTCTCAACGAAAATTCCGATATGAGCTCCAATTTCAATAATCAAGAAAGCGCTGAGACTTTATTAAATTTTATGACGCTATTGTTGTTTTTCGGCCGTTGTTTTTTTGCTCGGTGTCTTTTCTAGCTCAAAATGGGCAGGTATTGCAAGTTCTAGCCGGAAAAATTAGCTCGCTAATAACTAGTAACGCAACGGTTAACTGTTACGCAACAGTTAAATTAAGAAATAGTGCAGAGAAAACCTTCCTCCACCGCCAATTAACCATTATGCACTAATTACATAAGCAGATGGTATATAACAGGTATTTGAAGGATTATAAAAGGAAATACGAAAGAGTAGACCAACGCTTAATTAATTGCATTTTTAGCGGAACTTAAAATCGTTTAGGGCTTTTTGATGAGCGACGTAAGGATCACTCCTAGAATTTCATCCAAGCTTTTTCTAGCTGTTTTTATTTTTATCTAATTTATTATTTTAGAAATCGAACAGCAAAGTTATTAGAGACGGGTCGCGTGATCGAAACCTTGTCCCCTAGAGAAAGCAAAATGTAGTATTTTAGCGTGTCCTTCGCATTTCAGTACCTATAAAAAGGGGTGGTTGCGATTTCAATCCTTTAAAAAACAGAGCAATTGAGCAATTTTTCTATAAAAAGCTGGTTCAAGTTGTATACACAATGAATTAGGGAGATTTCTGTAGATCCTCAACATCATAACAAGCACAACTTTTACAAGTCTCCGATAAAGTTCAATAGTGTAACTTTCGGAAGTAGTCAGACTGTTACAATAGATTACAATGATCTGCTGCTATAAAAAATTATGAGTACAAAAGAAAAAAATTTGCAGGTTTTGAAAATTTTTAGGTAGGGATTCCAAATTACCTGAAAGTTCGTCAGTTCAGCCCGTTAGAAAGTTTCTTCTTTATTTTTTATTTTTCGTAGTGGCAAATCATTTTTATTCCATGCAACGATCTATTTTCGAAGTTCTTATGTTGAATTTAACTCCATAGTCGGTAAAATTGTCCTTTTCCACGATTCTATACTAAGGATCAGCGGGCTGATTATTGAAATTGATAGACAAAGCTATAGACAAAGAAAAAAAATGGAATATAAGGGATCATATTGTTGGAAGCGAGCGGTTGCGATGGAAATAAGCAGTAGACTAACTAACAGTAACCCATGAGAGACCCAATAGTCAGTCCATCATGTTCCTCCTCAGTCTTCAACATTCACCATTTCACCCAATGGGATCGCTCCATTTTCTATTTGTCTTCTCTGTCTATTGTTTTGTCTATCGATTTCAGTATTAAACCCGCAGATCGTTAGATATACTTTAATCACTCCACATGAGGACCTCTATAGAAAGAGGCTGTCTGAAGAACGACTGTGAATACTGTCCTAACCGGCCAGCGGGCTGATTATTGAAATGGATAGACAAAGCTATAGGCAAAGAAGACATAAGAAGTATAGAGCTATCCTATTGTTTGAAATGGGTGGTTCTTATAGAATAAGGGAGAAAATGATGGACTAACTATCGGGTCCCTCGTGGGTTGCCGTGAGTTAGTCTATCGCCAACCTCTTTTGTCCATTGCAACCACCCGCTTCCACCAATAAGATCGCTCCAAATCTCTTTTGTCTTTTTTGTCTAAAGCTTTGTCGATCAATTTCAATAATCGGCCCGCTGATCATTGAAATGGATAGACAAAACGTTGGACAAATCTGACGAAAGAGATTTGGAGCGATCCGATTGGTGGAAGCGGGTGGTTGCAATGGACAAAAGAGGTTGGTGATAGACTAACTCACGGCAACCCATGAGAGATCCTGTAGTCCACTTAAACCATTAGGATAGCTCTATCCTCCTGTGTCTTCTTCGTCTATCAATTTCAATAATCAGCCCGCAGCGCTTCCCGCTCCCTCGCGCTGACGTCACAGGACGCACGCGGCAACGCAGTCCTCGTCGCGCGTCCCGTCAACGTCACCGACCGGTCACCATGGTTACGTGTGCCGCCCCCCCCCTCCTCCTCACCGCGCCGTGGGGAATAAGAGGAGGATGAGATATTTACGCAGCTACCGATTAATTTCTAAGGCCCAGTTTCCAACGTCCGTCCGATCACTCGAGCATGGCATCGAGGTGCTCTGCCTCAACCGCGGACACCAACCCAA